>PVKS010034699.1:0-20669 GCA_004027875.1 Aplodontia rufa
AATCTATAAAATTCATGATTACTCAGAAGAGAAAATAAATCTCATTTCAATGAAGTTGTAAGGATTAATGGATTTCTTGAATGTTCCCACAATGAAAGCACAGAGCATGTAGAAACTCAATAAATATTTGTTGAGGAATGAATGAATGTATGTAGTAAGAAGAAACTAAGTCAAAACAAAAATCATGAGAATTCAGGAGGTGGAACTCCATGCCTGGGACCCTGCTTTCCTGAGGGATGGCAGATGCTGGTGAACATGTAGGGACATGTTGTTGGGAGGAGAAAGAGGTAACAACAAGCTCCAGTATTCCAAAAGGAACATTAATATTTCAGAGCTCCTGAAGCTTGCCTCCTAGGCACTGAGCCTACCTCTGTGTGCTGTTTCTACTTTTCTACCCACTTTCGTCCTTATCTTCCTTCCCTAAAGACAGTTTGCTCACCATTTTCTGCAAATGAGATGACAGAAGGTAATACACAGACACGCTTGAAAAACTTGTCCTCCCTAGTTCTAAGATTGTTCTTAAACTGTTTCAGGGGATCGTACATCCTATTTACTTAAAAAATACATCATGAATACTAATTGATACGGTTATTACTTCTGTAGTCCTTAGCAAATTTATTGCCTATTTTTCTATTTATTTACTGTTCATTTATCTTCCTAAACAGAATACTAATATTTTGATAGAATCCATCTTTTTAAAAAAGTTACAGTCAGTGTATTTGCTAAGACCTTACCACATACTTAAAAATAGGTTGCCCTAGAGACTGGGGTGTGAGTGATGTGCAGGTAATTCTGGTTTAAGAATAAATGCATATTGTTACTTTATATGTGCTTTATGATTGTACAATTACTCAATTCCTTAATTTTTTTTTTAAAATAGGTTGCCCTGGCAGCCTATGTGAGGCAGAACAGACTGGAATCTTTACCACCTGTATCTCTTGAAAGGTTTCCTCAAATAATCTTCTTTCCCCCTTTCTAATATATTGTTTTCCTTTCCCTCAACCCTCTCTTCTCTATACTTCTCTTTCCTCTATTTAATCTCCTTAAGGAAGGGACAGTGTAATTCATCTTTTCACTCCAAACATAGAAACTTTTCTTTGTTGTACCAGAGATTGAACCCAGGGTGGCCTAACCATTGAGCCACATCCTCAGCCCTTTTTATTATTTAATTTGAGATAGAGTTCCCTTAAGTTGCTTAGGGCCTTGCTAAGTTGCTGAGCTTCATTTTGAATTTGTGATCCTCCTGCCTCAGCCTCCCAAGCCACTGGGATTACAGGTGTGCATCACCACACCTGGCAATAAACTTTTGATTTAATGAATGATTTTGCTCTTCCATTTTGTCCTCTTTCAGTTTTCTCTCACACCAAACTTCTCCCTGCTAATATCCAACTCTCCAAGCTTCTAGCCACAATCTAACATTTCCCTGGTGTATATTCCGTGGAACTGGTAAAACGTTTAAACACATTTTAGAGTGAGAGCCCTTCAAATCTTTTAATATGGCAATGAACAATGAAAATCTTCAAGAGCAAGTATATAATGCAGTAATTTTCAAATGTTTGACCAAAAAAGTTCTTTCCCTTCTCCTCTGATATAGAACTTCTCAAGGAGAATGCACTTTGCAAAATGTAGCCCCGGCCCAGTTAGGAAAAAGCTTTTTCAGACAGTGAACTTCTCTTAGGACATAGGCATTTGTTATACTGGGTTTATCTCCTGCTTGTGACAGGCCCTGAGATTGATATTTGAGAAGGGAACTGAGCTGTACTGATGACCTCCTCCACTACAGACATTATGTTAGCTAAGGACCTTGATAATATTAATAAGAAAAAATATAGCAATAAAAGTATGCATTGACATGATTTATATCATTTAATATATCCTCCCATTAAAACCATGAGTTTGATGCAGTTCTCTCCATTTTATAGATGGCGGAATGGCAGCTCAGTTGGTTGACCTGGCTTTGACCAACTAGCTGTTAAGTAGCAGACCCAGAATTCTAGGCCATCTCTGAAACTGAAGCTGGAACATTTTCCTTTCCACTGGCTCCTTGGGCAACTGTGGCAGCCATCAGCCAACCTGCCTCATAAGTAATACAACACAGTTAGAAAAAGACTTAGACAAATACTGGAAAGGGAGCTAACGGAACTATGCAAGACCACTGGGTATGGTCGTAGTTTACGTACTGCACCCTTTGAAGGAGAGCAAATGTGATTGGCACTCCCCAAAACAGGGCAGTGTTTATTGTTAGCAGCTACATATGCCAGCAATGAAACAGGTAGGAACTGGGAAATGCAGTCAGGTTTCACAGTCTTTTGAGTTTTCAGATACTAATGTAAATTCTGAGCAAGAACTCAAGTCAAAATGGTAACCTGTTTTAGGAAAATAATATTTTATAATTGAAAATTCATAAGACAAAGATATTGGAAACTAGTATAGCATTAGCAGGAGAGCTGATCCTTCCAGATAAACCAATATTTTGACATCACTTTGTCAAATTCATAATGATCATGTTTCTCATATCAGTAGATTCCCTCTCTTCTTTTTTCTTTTTCCTTTCCTTTATTTTTTTTTTAACATCTCTGTATTCTAGATGTTTCCGTTGAGCTGCTATGCTCTTCACTGCTGGCTAAGCTAGACCTGAGCAGGGAAGGAAGGGTTAGCAGTAGTTTCAACACACCAGCTGGTACAGTGCGAAAGTCTTGCTTTGGCCTTTCATTCAAGGTGCAATGTGGGGGGATGGACCTCTGAAACACAGCCTTTTCCTTCTGCCACACTGGCCCAGGCACAAGGGGGATCCCCTGCCAGGCACATTCCTTGCTGTAAATGGCCTTCTGCTCTGAAAACCAGATTCCTTACGAGACCTGGTCTCTAGGGAGCCCTTGCCTAACTTCTGCATGGAACTAGAATATGATCTGCATCTCTTTCATTATTGGCCAAGGTTTCCATTGTGCATACTGGAAAGCATAAAAGCTCTGGTGTTAGACACTCCCAGACGCAAATTCTGGTCTTATCAATTACTGTGTAACCTCAGGCTATCTGTGAAAAGGGTCCAGTAAGGACTTCGTCACGTGAGGGAGATCATCTATAAGGATGTGGAATAGTTCTCCTTTTCCTCTCTGAGAAGAAGTTGGTGGTAGATATTGTCTAGAATGTTTTCAGTTTTTGAGAATGGTTACTCAACTCAAAGTTATTTAAACCATGAGAATATTTGTAGGCTCATATGAAATAAAGTCCAGAGGCAGGGGAGTCTCAAGTTTGTTGATCCTACTGTTTATGTCCTCAACAAATCAGGTTCCTTCTATCTTTCTGCACAGCCATCCACAAAGAAGAGTTCATCCTCAAGTAAATTCTCTACTTGGCAGTGTGGTGAATTTGAGGAGCAACTGGTTTTATATGCTTCTCTGTTCACTTTTAGAGGAAAGAAGAGCATTTCTTCCTGATCTTTGGAACCCAAGTTCTTCCTGTTCATTGTTTGGAACCAATTTAAGTCATATGTTCTTGCATAGATAACTTTTATGATTGGTCTAAGTTCCTTAATTACCATGAGTCAATGAACTACCATGATTGACTAAGAACAATAGAGCTATTTCTAATCCTATCTCAGGTGTCCAGTGTGGCAGGGGTGAGGACAATTTTGAAGATAAGGCTCTACACAGTGAAAAAGACTGAGCATTTGTTTATAATACTACTTGACATGTACCAGTGGGGTTATTGTTCTGAATTTCAGTTTATCCATCTGAAAAGGATATACAAAAATCGTGCCTGTCTAATTGGAGCTGGTTTTGAGGATTTGGGGGAAAACAATCTGTGAATCCTTAGCATGGAGCCTAGCAAATGGTCTACAAATTCTAACTTTTACTGTTTCACTGTATCCTTAGAATATGGCACCATTTCCTGCAAGATTTGGCTGCCACTTAATTCCTGCATTCATGAATGGATACCGTGGAACGCTCTTTACCAGGACAGCTGAATCACATATGAATCTTTTCATGCCCTTCCTACCTTGTGCCTCAGACTGTTCATCTTTTCATAAAGGGTAGGCTTTGTTCCTTCTCTACTCAAATACTATCCCGTCCAGTCTAGACTATTGAGATCTTAGCTTGCTTTGTTTCCAACTACGATGGTTGAATTTGGGTGTCAACTTGACTAAATTAAGGGACACCCAGATAGTTGGTAAAGCATTAATTATTCTCAGTGCTTCAGTAAGCACTGAGCCCATCCCTCTTCTGCTGAGAGAGAAATCCAAGTGGTTTGGATTTTGATGAGGATGATTGAGCTTCCCCAGGTGTGTTTGTGAGGCGTTTGCAGAGAAGATTGGCATGTGAGTCAGGGGACTGAGCAAGGAGAGTCAGGGGACTGAGGGAGGAAGGCCACCCTCAGTGTAGGCAATCACTATCTAATCAGCTCCTGGCCCAGCTGGAACAAAGGTGGAGAAAGAATGACTTCTTATTCTGTTCTCCCTGCCCTTGGATAACAGAACTCGAGTTTTTCTGGCTTTTGAAATTGAGATTTGAAGGCCTGGGTCCTCAGGCCTCCAGACTGAGATATACCAGGCTTCCTTGGTTCTGAGGCCCACAGACTTGGATTGAGCCATGCTACCAGCTTCCCTGGTTCTCTAGCTCCTAGAGAGGCTAGTAGAGGACTTCTCAGCCTCAGGAATGGAGTAAGCTAATTACTTTCTCATGTATCTCTATATATCCTGTCAGTTCCCTCTAGAGAACTCTGACCATACCTTGATAATTTTCTTGGTAACCAAGAAATGAGGAATAACAAGTATTAGTAACTGTGTGGGTAGCCATGAGGCTGTATCTATTCCAGCAGTAAATTTAGAAAGGTCTTCTATGGTTCTAACTGCTAAGATGCCTACTACCAGAGTTAGATATTTGTGTTTGACACTCACATTGAGGCTAAGTCAGCTTAGCCTCAACCAACATCATTACTGCATTGCTTAGAATCTAATTTCCTCTTGGATATAGTATTAAATATTACACATCCTCATGTAGTTTTAAATATCTATGGGTTTTACCATTCTTAAAGGGGGGGTTCTCCTTTCCTGTTACATTTTTTTTGTTATCCAGAAATATTAAACATATTCTTTTTTAAATTTTGTCTACTTACATTTTTGATAGCAATTGATTTTTTTTACATCTATCCATTTATATTCTGAAAGGTGAAATGAATTCCATGGGTTCTTTAAGTTCTTACACTTCAATTTCTAACCCCCCCTTTTTTTTTCTTTCTCACCCCTCACCATGGAAGCTTTTAAGTGACACACAGCTGCAGCCCTTTTAAAAAGTGGACTGTGCCTGTGGTGACAAACAGCTGAGGACAATGGCTCTTGGTTATTCAACCATTTCCAAGAGGAAGCTGGTGGCCAGTCTGTCACAGAAGCCCAGGTAGACCCAAAGGCTACCGTGGCAGTTTCAAGTTGGCATGTGGATAGTAGTAAGGGTTACAAACAGATGGTGACTAGAGTTTGAAGCAAATATTTTCGTTTTCAAAACAGCAGAGGCAGTGCCAGGCCCCTAAACGGCATCGTATCGCATTTCAGTGGGAGAAACCTGAGCTCCTGGTAGGCCACCACTTCTCCCTCAGAGGAGAGCAGCCTGTTCCACAAAGGCGGCATTTGGGAGGACGGCCTTCCCTTCCCCAGGCCAGGAGCGCAGATGTGCACTGCTGGCTGTGACCCTGCTGGCTGGGAGACGGGTCTGAGAGGAAAACAACATCCAAAAGCTAGATAGACCCTGCCTTTGGCCACAGATGACAGCCGGAAGCAGAGCCAGGCAGACACTAGAACTGTGTCTGGAAGGATGATGCCTCTTGCTTGTGCATATGAAGGAAAAGGTTAAGCTCTAGGCGACAGTTACTGATGAAATAGGGGGCCACCTTAGTGCGAGCTTTTGCATGCTGGTGCTACATCCTGTGCCTTTTTACCATGACTGTGTGCAGCCACCCCAGGAGGCAGAGGGGCCCAGGAGCCCAGGCCTGCTGAGGAGAATCACAGCTGTGTACTTGGATGAAGATGGACTTGACCACAGTTAGGGCAGTTGGATCTGTGCGTCAGGTGTGCACAGATGTGGGACCCACTTCTCAAGGGAGCAGCGTAGAGAGTGGAACATTCTCCAGGGGAATCAGCAGGGCCCTTTTCCTCGGCTGTGCTGCAGGGCTTCTTTCTCCAAGTTGATTGGAATCTATCAGCATTCAGGTGCCTCGGTCCTTGGCATTTCTGCCCCCTAGGTCTCTGCTTAAAGGATTTTGTGGCTTATTTTTCTCATTGCTGATTGTGCACAGCCCCTCTTCTGCACACATGTGCAGCCGGGCTGAGCTTCCTTGACTCCTGCCCTCCAGCCACTGCAGACGTTCGGAACCCCCAGGAGAGAGTGAAAGGATTAAAGGGACAAGCCTCTGAAGTTGCATGAATTGGAGCACTTGGGGAGCATAGCTTGATTGACATTGGAGCTTTGTGGGAATCACTTCTCACTGACATATTCAGGATGCTATGGGAGACTTCTCTTGCCCTCCTTATTCTCAAGGTAGCTATTTCAGAAAGTTAATTAACCTGACTACGATATTTCCTTCTTCTGGAGCTCAAGATAGGCCTGGAATTTGCCCTTTAAAATGACCCATAACCTGGGAAATGTGGCAGACAAATTCTCATCCTTTTTTTTTTTTTAAAAAATAGGATCATTTTTTTTCTTTAACTCACTTGATAGTGATTTATCTCCCATTCTTTAGATTCATCAGTGTACATATTTATTAATTGCCAGTTTTGTGCAAACTGTTGCATTGGGCTCTTAGAAGAACACAAAGAAATAGAATGAATTTTCAGTCTTAATGGGATTATGAAATTTTAAATGATTGATTGACACACTTTAGACTATGTTACATCTCAGTAGCTAGAACGGATGGATATATGCTACGAGAATTTCACGTATTTCTCTTTCTGCCATCTTCATCTTTGTGGTTAGACAGCATGGGTCTGAATCGTGCATTCACCAATGCTTGCTGTGAGACCTTGGACAAGTCACCTGCCCCTTCTATGCCTCAGTTTGTTCATTTGCAAAAAGAGGGACATATTATAAATTTCTCAGGAAAGAAGCAGATTAAAAGAGCATTATATAAAAAACATTTAATGCTATGTGTAATGTTAGGCCGGCTGGGGGCAGGGCTTCAGTTAGCCCACACTTCACAGCATCATGGCCTCTGGCTAAGACACTGAGGCCATGCCTGCTGGCTAAGGGGCAGGGCAAAGGGCAACTTGCCCCGAAAATAACAGCCAATTGGGATGCTGGCGGACATGCTCCAAAGGATTGATGGGCCCACCAGCCAGTCTCTGAAGGACCAACCCCATCTTGAACTCCCAGGTAGCCAGCAAAACCAGCTGCCTGGCGAAGGTTCAAGGCCATTTTCCCTGCCTACCATTCTGGCCGGCTGCCACTTCCCATGCCCGCCCTTATTATGGCGGCGCAGGTGAAATTGGCCCGAGAGCAACAAGTCCAATAAACATCTCCGCCTGAATTTACACCACTATCATTATCCTTTTTTCTGATTTTACATGTAACACATAATGAGTGCTCAGTAAAAATCATTATCATTGTTAACTAGATGTTGATTTCATATACCCTTCAACGCTATGAGCAGGCAGATGAGGGAAAGGTCAGAACCCAGGCTACATGGCAGAAAGAGCCTTTATTTTTCAGGATATATGATGATATCGTATGCAGTGTATCTGAGACAGTATTCAAACCTAAAAACCCTTGCTTTCCACTTTTATTCATTAATTACTAAAATAAATATGAGATTAGAGATAAGATGCACAGTTGACCCAAGGCTTTGTCTGATGAAGTCACCCAGACCGAGGATAGCTCAGCTGTTGATGAGGACAGAGTGGTGGTGGGGGGTTGTAGTACTCAACACAGAAAAGATATTCCATGAAATCAGCACCGATTCCCTGCTACATGGAGGGGTTATGGAAGAGAAGGAGCATAGAAGAGTCCCTAAACTTCATTTCTACCCTGTCCCGGGTTATATTTTTTTACTTTAATTCAGCAGGAGAGCTCCTCACAATTATTTCAGGGAGTACTAGCACCTTGGGGATAGGGCCTGTGAGAAGACAGATTACAAACGCTGACATATATACAAATAAGTCTTGCCACGCCTGTGTCTTTGAACCCTCTTTTAAACTCACCACCCATGTCCAGTTCAGAGCTGACTTGGTGCTTGATGGCTCCGTGAGGAGCTTGCGGTTTGTCTGCGAACACTGTTCTTCTGTTGAATTTGGGGAAACTTCAATCCCTCTCTTACACCAGTTCTTGGGTCTCTTGTTTGCCATAGGAAGCATCAGCTGCAGGGGTGTGTGTGTGTGTGTGTGTGTGAGAGAGAGAGAGAGAGAGAGAGAGAGAGAGAAAGCTAACTCTTAGAGCTTTGTCTTGCTCCCTTTAAGGCTGCTGTGGAAAAGAGTTCATGTTGGAGCCTCATCTGGCAACTGTTGTCAGTTTAAAATATGTTTCAGCCTGTGAAATTGTTTCCAGGATGCAGTTTCCCCCAGCTTTTCCCAGACGTGAGCCCCAATGAAAGGCAAGAAAAGGAGTGAGCTTGGGACCTGGTCCCTGCCTGTTTCCATGATGTGCTTTCTCCCTGACTTGCACAGTTCACTTAGGACCTGTGCTAATTTTCCTACTGGCTTACCTGCATTCTCCTGGCTTCGCACCTGGAGGCTGAGGGTATTTGTTAAGAATGTCACGGGGGTTGGTGGTGGGTGGCCTGGAGCCGTGGCTCAGTGGTTGAGGTGCTTACCTGGCATGAGTGAAGACCAGGATTTGAACCCCAGCACCATGTACACAACTAAACCAGATGAGCAGAGCAACAAAAAACAGATGAAAAACTAAGTAAAAATTTGATTCTTTCCTTCTCTCTCACTGTCCCTGTTTAAAAAAAAAAAAAATGATGAACATCACAAGGGATCTTATCCCATTCACATGTTTAATGCCATTTCCAAATAAACTTCTGGCCAGAAATATAGAGATACAAGGACAGGACCAAAAGATGCTTTTACGTCACTAAATTAATGAAACAATAACAATCGCCCTATCCCTGGGGGAGTTTGCATGTGTGTTAGCACCCATGGAATTATACCAATTTCAAGTGAATAGCGCAATTATATTATGTGGCATGGGGGGATTAGATATTATGTGGCTAAATGATAATATATGAATTAAAGCACAACTTTTGTAACCCTCATTTGGTATTTTATTCTTTTTTGTTTATTTTTTTAAAGAGAGGGACAGAGAGAGAGAGAGAAAGAGAATCAATTTTATTTGGGTTTTTCATCTGGCTTTCATTGCTCCAACACTTCACTGTGCTGGGGTTTGAACTCGTGTCCTCACGCATGCCAGGCAAGTGCCATAACCGCTGAGCCACCGCTCCCACACCTTCTTTTTTAAATATAGGATGCTTGCAGCCCTCAAAAATTGAAAGTGATCTAGGACCTCTCCTTTTATGTTTAAAAGGTTTCAGTGGGCACCAAAAGTTGCCACGAGTTTTAATTATGCTGACTAAAACCAGAATACAGTGTACCACTATTACAAGTATGAGGGTATTTATGATCACAAGAGGGCACATATAAAGAAGCTAGAACCATTTTAGAAAATCAGGAAGCAATGTTGATGTAAATAGAGATGTTTGGAAATTTTTCCTGCAAAGTATAGTTCATTCTGACACCTGGGAGAGTTCTTCACCCTTTCCCTCAGCATTGACAGGTCATTTTAGATCTTACCAATTGTGTAATTTTAGATTTATTCATTTTGCATTTTACAGTGCCCAGTAAGCACCAGATACAATGGATGTAAAAACAACTTGTATAGTGTTTGTCCTATTAAATGCTAAGGTCACCATTCAGAGTTTGGTACTGGATTAGAACCAATAGATACGGTATGAAGTCCTTTGTGCACAGTCAAAAATCTCAGCTAGACCTAGTGGTAAGGAGCAATCTGTGAAGCCTAGATCATCTTTTGTAAGACTAACCAAAACACTAACAGGAAGGGCTGTTTAAAAACAGCCTTGAGTTGAGGACAGCAGTGTTTGGCCCCTGGTTGCACTGGGCCAAGTGCTTGGCTCTGAGAGGTGTTTCGGAAATATTTGAATTGGCCTGAATTTCCACAAGTGAGGCAGGACCACGCGCCCTTGATGCGAACTGTTTGTTGTGGTTGCAGTTGCCAACACGGCTTTCCTAGCTTTAAAAGTCATGTTAGCAGATACTGCTCTCCCCTTCTGTGTATGCTAGAGGAGAAGGGCAGCCTCAGCAGGGAAAAGGCTGAAAGCAAGCATGTGTGTCTGGGGCAAGGAGAGAATGAAGAGGGGTGCGACAGCCCTCGCTGTTAGAGACTCCTTCTTCCTTTCCAGACAGGAGATAGAATGCCTCCTAAGAAAACAATCCATCCAGTGTTGTCTCTGCCGAGATGCCTACCACCAAGGGAGGAAGCTCCTTCTGTTCAGGGGAAGTCAATTTTGGAAGAAGATCCCGACTCTAGTTGTTGCTTAAGTCCTAATTATGACATGCACTGGAACAGACTTGTGCGTCTCTGAAGTGTCAGTGAACCCAAACTTCAGAAGAGTAGAGAGACGAGCCTCAGCCCTAGAAGAGATCTGTAAGATTACATGTTCTGGAAAAAGGTATATTGAGCCTAGGGATTAGAAATAATAACTGTACAACTGGAGGACCAGGAGAGAAGGGGAGCGGCACATTTACCCTGTTACAGATTTAGTGCCTTTGGGCTAATTGACTTCGGTTTCTTCTCTGTAGGTCTGCCCTGCCCTACACAGGTCTCTTCACCAGTGAACTGTGACGTGGGCTGGGGTCTTCTGAAAATGACAGTTAGAAAATCTAACCACTGTCAGCTCTTGACAGAAAATACCTTTTTGGAAGGCATCTCAGGAGCTGAAGCAAGCTATAGGTTTGAGACTCTCCATCAATGCCATTCTCTTCTCCAGCCCGCATCTTTAACTTCCAAGTTTTTAAACAGTGGCCAAATAATCAACTATGATAACAGAAGAAGCAAATGATAATGACTTGGGGCTGAAGAGGCCTTAGCACTAGAACCTTTTACATCTGCAGAACAGCTTCTACTTTGCCTCCCATAGGATGCTATCTTGTAGCAGGACATTAACTTTCTTTTTTCATGACGTACAATTACTAATTATGTAACTTGAGAATTAGACACTAGGATATGTAGCCAGTCTCTGTTACCATCCTGCAGAGAAACAGAACACTGAATTCCAGTACTGAATGTATCATTTAGACTGCTACATCAGCTCTTCAAAGAAAAGCATCATTTCTAGGGCTGAGGAAGAAGCAGTGAAAATGACAGTTTGCATGGAACTGGTTGATCACCGTCTAGGTTCAAATGGGTCGTTCTGCTTGCTTTGTTCTTGCTGCTCTTTGCCTTGCCTTGGCAGGATGATGGTCCACCGCCCTGGTCGACGGCCCTGGGTATGCATGGACGGGGCTGTTAATGCAATCATTTGTATTCTAGTCTGTGGCATGCTTGTGGAGTCCAGAGCTTTCTCCAGGTCCTTGGGATAAGGACTGTGACCTGGAGATCCACAGTATTCTGCACAACCCTATCGCACAGGGCAGTGCCACTGCCAAGTGTAACACACTCTTGAAACAAAAGAAAAAAGGTGCTAACTTCCTTTCTCTTGTGAGTAGGAGTGCAGGTTAGGTTAAACAGTGACAAGGTTTCAGATAAGGTAGGAGAGGTTTATTAGAGGGAGAAGGGAATTTTTTTATTTTTGGTGGTGAGTATAATCTTAACAGAGTCAAAGGAAGATGCTTCTAGGACTTTGGCTGGACTGTTGCCGCGGATGCAGGCCTGAGAGTTTCCAGTGAGTCCAAGGCAGCTGTGGAGCACTGGGGCTGGAGCTGCAGAGATGGCCCTCACTGTCCTGGATCACCCCAGCTCCACTTTTCTCTTTTGATGTGGACTCTTGTGTTTTGGCAGTGTCAACCCACTCCTCTTAGTGGGAGAGTGGCCAGGGGAACCAAAAATATCCATTCTGTGCATGAGATTAGCATTTTCTGCATTTTAGCTTTTTATAGACTGAATCACACAACCTCACTCATTCTACTAGAGCTTTTAGGTGGTAGCAGGAATTCTGATGTGATTCTATTTTAATGTTTTGGGGGTTGTATCTAGGCATCAATATTTTTAAAAAAGCTCTCAGTAGATCCTAACATTTGTGTATGGTTGAGAAAGACTGGGGTAGATCCGGTGAGTGGGCTGGACTTGAATCTAGACTGCTGGTCTGGCTGGTCTAGGGCTCTTTAGTTTTCACTTTCCATTCTGTTCTCTTGCCCATTTTGTATTGCTGGCACAATCCCTCCTGCTGTTTTATTCATCCCAATTCTTTACAAAATTCTACTCGATACTTTCAGTAGGACTTCTGTAGGGGCTGGAAATCCCTCTCAGCAACTAGAAAAATACAGGGAGAGGGTGGATCGTTCACCTGAGCTGACAGCCTTCAGGTGACCTGGTGCTCCTCCTCTGGAGCAGGGAAAGCAGTCTGCCCCTTCCGCAGGACTTCCATTTCACTTAGTGCCATCAGGCAAATCCCTGTATTGAATACTGTGAGGCCTGTACCTATTTAAACATTGTCTGGATTGCAATCTGAATGCCTCCGTGGAATGCAGCACTCACACTGGGTATCAAAACTGGCAAAGGAATTGTCTGCAACTTGATGCTCAGTGAGGATGTACAAGGAAAATGTTCAGAGAATGCAGTCTGGTTTTGGTTTCTAGAGATGGATTGTCCAGGTGGACCTCAAACCCCTGACCTCATGACACCCTGCCTCAGGGTCCCGTGTAGCCAGGACTACAGGTGTGCAACACCATGCCCCTCAAGAATACAGTTTTTCCAGTGAGCTGAGCATCCAGAGAAGTTGCAGGAAGCAGAGCTCATTAAAGTTGGGGATGAGTGGCTAGAATGTGGGTAGTTTAATGACTGGGAAGTATGCAGTAGGTTATATACTGAGACTCACAATTGTATGAGAGATCCTGGCACATCAGAACATCTGTGACCAGTACCCAGCGCCTCTGAGGCCTTTGCTTCACCCCAGAACCATGCATGGCCATCTGCAACCCTCTACGGGCTCTGCTCCATTTGTACGCTCTGTCAAAGATAATGAAATCAGACAGGTCCACAGAGACTTCTTTTCCCTCCTCACAAATTTTTAATAAAACTTTTTGAACAACAGAGCTGGGCATCTCTGAAGCCTGAAATTAAAGCGATAAGATGGGAGATTACTCACTTGTCAGGCTGCACCAAACTGCATCCCCAATACAAATTCCCGGGGAGTTTTTCTAAATCTGCCCACAAAATGAAGCTCTCCATCTGGAACCTTTCCATTTGATTTTCATAAGGAAAAAAACCTAGCACCAAGGAAGGGAAAAGAAACACTTCATTCTTTGCCACTAGCAACCTGAGAATCAAGTCTTGAAACAGGTTTTTTAAAAATGTAAATATTTTTGGAAAGAATTACTTTTGAATAAATAAGCGTCAGGATCCAGAGTTCCTGAGACAAAATGTCATCACAGATGTTTGGTCCACACCACCCAACCTTGCTGGGTTCCCCTGCCTGTGTGACTCTTGAAGCTCAGTCTACCTACCTGTGCAGTCTGCATGCAGCACTCGTGGTTCTGGGAACTGCATTTCAGAGGGCAAGGCTAACACTGCATAAATATACATACAATGGGTAGTGCCACGCGCCTTGAAAAAAAATAGAGCAGGCCACAGGACAGTGGGTTGTGGTGGAAGAAGGAGCATGGAGGGGTATTGTGGAGGGGGTGTTCAGACGTCTGAGTCTCCATGGTAAATTTAATGCTGATGCAGACTGGCCCTTGTTTCAAAGCAAAAATCTTGGCATTCGTTCTGCAAGTAAAATTATTCCATTTTCTAAAAAAGAATTTATTTAGCCCTGGTGGATACTGAAGAAAGAATTAATAGCTCTTTCCTTTTCGCCCTTCTCCACACATTTGAACTTAACCTTTCCCTCCTCTGCTGTTCTGTCTGTTTTGTCTTGACTATCTCATAATCAGGAGAAAAACAAATACAAGATGTTTCTATCCCCTTAAAAATGGTTTCTTAGGGAATATTTCTAGAAACATATGCTTTCTTTATGTCAAATGTAAAACTTGCCACATTTACCTCAGCTGTTCAGTTCCTTCTGGTTGGGTCTCCAGTAATGTAAATCATATGGGTATCTGTGGGACTGGCCCAGACCTTCTATGATGAGTACATAAAGAATACGAGGTCTGCTGAAAATGACAAAAGAAATTATGAACTGTCAATCTGAATTTTGTCCTAATGTTACATTATTTTCCACATTAAGGGACTGAATCTAAACAAGGGACCAATGGAATGCTGTGGCCATTTGCCTTACAAGAGAGTTGTAGTCTTTCTTGTGAAAATGTATTCAGGACCATGTGGGTCAGTGTTGTGGCAGGAAACACAGTTAACTCCAGCTTCAGTTAAGTGAAGCGAATGGAAGGATGTGGCTGTTTGGAGAGGAGTGGGTAGGCTGGAGGGAGCGAAGGGGATGGTGAGGTATCCAGAGATCTGCGAGAGCAGAAAGCCATTATCACCAGCAGAGCTGAGGGACGGGGGACAAATGTGCTCCCAGAGCCCACTGAGGACCAGAGTCACAGAGGCAGAAACCTGAAAGGATGCTGACATGTCAGAGATAAGGAATGGAAGGAGGAGACAGAGCAGAGAAGAAAAACCCTGGCAGGTCTTTCCTACCACTTGCAAGTAGAAATCCACCCAGAAACCAGCAACTCCTGGAATTTTGTAGGAGTCAGTCCCTAGGGTGCATAACAGGTCAGTGACAGGCAGAGAAGGGAATCAAAGATGGGTAAATGCAAATTTAGAGTGCAGTGACCGTACCTCCTGTTCACCTGCTTATTAGATGCTTCATCTGTGTGCATGTCCATGGTAGCTTCTACAACAATCGATTCTTTGTTTCTTCCTTCAGCCCAACAGCCAAATATTGAGCAATGTCACACTTGGTAAATGGTCTCCCTGATCAAAGTGCTGAGGTGACCTAATTAAATCAATGGCTTTTAATTTAATCTATTTCAGTAGTTGGCCTGTGAAGGCTTGATCTGACCGTGTGTCCTGTTCTCTTTCCTCCCCAAGGCCCTCTTTTGTACTTGAAGATAAGAGATAATTTCAAAAGAATTTAATTATTTTCTCTTTAAATAAACTCTGAAGAGTTTCTTCTTCTATTCAGTTTTTAGGTCCAGTCCATAATTTTCTTATTCCCTCCTCCTATATTTTTTCATAAAGAAGCTCAGGACTTGAAAGTCATCTCAAGGTCATTTTCCGGCAGCAGAGGCCATAAAGACTAAAGAGCAGACCTTTGGGGGACCGCCTCGCATAGCCTGGTTCTTACCAAGGCCTTTCAAATGACTGTGCTTTCTGACTTTGGCTACAATTATTTAATGAGTTACATTATAGGCCATCAGAGTTCCTTTCTTAGTTAAAATACTTTCCTTGGTCTTTGCCAAGAGGTCTTTTCTTTTTTCCCCTCTCATGAAAAAAGAACAACCTTTGAGAACTTTGCCAAACACACACATTTACACAAACCACCCAATAAATCTGTACTTTATAAAGTAATGGTCCAGCTAATGTTTGTGAAAAACGGCCATTGTCTGTGTGTGTTCACCCACTTCTGAAGAAATACATCTCTCTGCTGTTTCCTAGGAAGAATTCTTTCCTTTGTCGGGTTCCATGTGTGAACAGAGAGAAACAACCTTTCAGCTGATATTGATCTAGTGGGTTTATCAACTCAAAGCCCTACAAAGAGCATGTGAGCTCATCTTAAAGCTGAATAGCATTACTAATTAGACTTGAGATTTATGCTTCTGTTCATCCTGAGTGCTTCCACTAACCCTCCTGGTAGCCTGAGATTAAAGACGGCATGCATGAAAGAAGTCTCCTGAATATTAAGTGATGTTTTATTGAGACCCCCGAGGCCTCCCTACAATATGGGGAGCATGTCATTTTTCATTTGTAGCTCTCAAAAGTTTAGGCATCAACCCCATAGAGGGTATCTACCCACAAAAATACATTTTTAGCCCATGCCAGGTTAAATACAGTCAATCACCTCTTCTTTTTACTCCTTAAGTCATCAGAAGTTTTTTAGATTCAGGCAGGTGGAAATTCAGTGCAGACAATTCATCTAAGGGCTAATGAGCTATGGTATCAGAAGCAGTAAAAAAAAAAGCCATCATAATAGTAGCCAAAAGCAGAGGAAAGAAAGTTCAACCAAAGGACAGCTACTAAAGTCATTGTATTTATGAACAATGTGTTTCCAAGCCTGATGTCTGAAATAGGAAGCACGCTTGTCTTTACCAGTTTTTCTTTGCCCAATCCTGGAAGCTGAAATGTGATACCAAGGTCAGGGTCATAGGTCTTCCCTGTAACTTCGTAGGTCAGCTCATCTGTCTAGGTTGGTAGCAGGGGCTCATGATGTATCTCATCAGAGGGAAAGAGCCTCGCTGGTTCCTGACACAGAGGGAAAAGAAAGGAGCATTCCTCTCTGGTATTCTGCAACGTGGGTCAACTCCTGAAAGGACTCAGGTTGCTGGGGATGCAGAATTTTCAAATTTTAAGAGGCTGGAATTTTAAGAGCTTCATGAGTTACTCTGATGATGTGCAGACACTCTGTAGGTATCTTGGTACCTGCACTATCACCATTTGGATGATAGTGCTAGTTACCAATAATTAGAGTTCTGTATAGAAATTATTGTCATTTAGCCTGAAATTCAGATCATATCCCTTCCCTGCTAAAAATCTCAACTTTTCTTTCCTATAGAAATCAGAGTAAAAATTCAGCCTCTTTGTGGTCTTTTCTGGTTCCTCCCTCCAGACCAATTTCATCTCTTCTCCTTCTCCCTGCCTGATGAAGGCTCAAGCCATATAGTACTCTATCTGTCCCTCAAACTAAACTGACACTTGTATTGGGACCTTCATATTTTCAGACCTGTCTTAGCTCAAACTGACCCCTTTTCAGAGAATTCCTTCTCCCTAGAGCAAACTTTCTAAAATAGTATCCATATTGTGTTTTCTAACTCATCCTATTACCTGATTTATTTTCCTTCATAGTAATAATGAAAATTGGTATTTTTGTTTGTTTGCTTCTCCAGTGAATGATTCAAAGGGTAAAAATATTTTGATCGCTACAATATTTCCATCAGCTATAACAAAATGATGTGTAGCAGAACTCAAAATATAATTTTATGGATTAAATGAATCCCATGGGTTAATATTAATTTGCAATATAAACCATTTATAAATAGGAAGATGTTAAATCCACGCTCTGCATTTTAGGGGCTGACACTACTAGGGTACAAAGCACCAAAACCCTTGCTATTGCTGTCTCCTCAGTTCTGGGGGTGGTGTGGGTCAGGTGTGCTGGAGTGAAGATGTTATATGTTAAGGAAATTAATTGTGACCACTGTGTTCCCTGCCTCTTTTTAAAAGTCCCTTGGATTACAAATATTCACAGTTATATAAGTTCTGACAAAGCAATATACTTTTCTTTTATCTATGCTTATTGATAATGAAGTAATGCTTTTAACTTGGTGTTCTGCCAATTGGATACCATTTATCCCTTATGCAATAGGGTCTCTTAGGTTGGTCAACTGGTATAAGATAAGATCTTATATATTGATTTCATGTGTTTCTTTCTTCCCCACATTTCCTGACATTTTGGGTAGTTGCTTGAGGCTTCCATATTGATACAAGAAGCATTAGGGTTGTTGTGTCCAAAAACACAAGGCAAATAAACAGTTAATTAGAGGTTTGTTTCTTTGATTTACAAGGGGTGTCCTCTGAACCTAAAGCAAAGACTCTGAGGGAACACTTAATGCGGAATTTATGCAACAACTAAGTTGAAAAGAGAACAGCATATGATGGTGGAGGGGTTGGAGGTTGGGTGGTAGAAAGATCTTGTCCACCCTACCCTGGGCACAGAGACATTTAGGCAGGATGTGGTTTTGAAGACCAGGTCTGGGTTTCCAGGAGCAGGGTAAAGAGTACAGAACTGTCAGGGGATGCCCAAAGGCCAGGGAGCCATGTGCCCAAGCTGCAGGTGGTTTTCTTTATTCATTCACTATTCTTTCTTAATTCTTTACCCAGGCAAAGCTGGGGAGGCCAGATCTCTCAGCATGGAGGTGTTTTTCTTTCATAGGTGGTCCCAGTCTTGGCCCTCAGCAAAGGACACCAATCTGCTACCTGAGGCTTCTCTGGGCTTCCATCTAATTTCCCCACTGAAAACTACCCTGGAACCATAAGGTGGGGCCCCTGCCCTGCTGAGAGGGCAGTGATAACATGGAGTGGACACACAGCTGGGTGGGGGTGGGCATCAGGGAAATTCACACATACACAACTGGATTTTACTAGGGATAAAGTGGTAGCTGGCAGAGTTTTGGTCCTTGCTGGTTGTCACAAATCCTTCCGACCACTATCTCAGCTCTAATTTAGAGCCTCCTCCAATGTGCTTCTTGGGGACTCTGACCTTGACAAAGAATGTGGAAAGCAGTTTTTATAATGCAGGGCTTCAAAGCAAATAGGCTCAGCTTTGCTGGCCAGCACTGAGGAGCAGGACCAGGGCCTATTCAAGAGTTCTCCCATTTGCACGCTGGATAGAATAAACATTTGGTACTGTTCTTGAGAGTCCTTATCCTTCCCATCTTCCTCTGGACACACAGCCTAAATGATGGACGCCGATGTGGTGATCATCTGCATGCTGAAGCTGGCCTCATTTTATTATACATTACCCTTCTCAGAAAGGAACTAGCTAGGACTGAGAGGCCCCTTATTGGGGAGGAAAGAAGAGGCTTTCAGTATTTCCTCCAGTGGTACCAAATTATTAGGGGCACTAACAGGCTGCCTTTTCTTTATCATTCCTTCAGAAAAACACAGCCCTTCAGCCCTTGATTAGCCCTCTGAAACACAGGAGGGCCCCAGACTTTGGGATGGTGGTGTCTCCAAAGGGCTGGAAGCAGACTGAGTGGTCCCTTCTCTGCTCTGTACTTGAATCTGTTGTTAAATAAACAAACCAACCAACCTGCAAGGACATCTGTTTTCCTCTTTGTCTTGGGCAGCAGCTGCTGTCAGAGACCAAACAACACAGGCCGTGCCAGAAGGGAGTGAACTGGATCCTCCTTTCTAGACCACGTCAATTTGACACGTTTTTCTTTGTAACCAGAGAATCTGCAGCTACTAGTGGTCAGTGTAGCTCTCCTTCCGTCCTCCACAAAAGGGTTAACCTTTCAAAGGGTGTGTCCTTCTCACTGGCTCCCAGGCTGCCAGGCTGTAGGGCTGACCGTATTAGGAGTGTGTGAAGGGAAGCCTGGCTCCTGGTGGAGCAGCTGGAGCTCTCCTGTTGGTCTGAATTGCAGGATCTATATTTAGTAACAGGCACTAGGGAATAGCAGCTTCTATGTGGGAGTGGGTTGCTGGAATGCAGATGTGTAGTGAATCTCTACTCCAATCCCAGGGAAGCTGATAGCTGAAGTCTTAGGAGATGCAGAGCTCCCCTTCCCCCTACCTCCTCCAGATTGTTTGGATGGCATCCTTTGCAAGTCTGGGAAGGATAATTCAGTCCCTTTCATTTCTGCTGTTTTTTGCATATGGAGAAAAGAAACTGCATTTGTGGAATGAATCATCACTCAAAATGCCATGCACAGTGTTCTTTCCCCCTGAATTCAGTCCTCACCACCTCTCCAGTATCATATTAACTAGACATTGATAGGATGAATGGAATCATTTTATTGCCCTGTGAGTTCTCTCCTTAGAAAATAAAAAGGAATCAACTCCCATTTGTTTTCTGGAAATGTATCATTGGCATCATAAGTGTTTTATTTCAGGGTATGGAGGTCCTTGCTTGGGTCTAGAAATCTGTCTTTAAAATATAATTGTATAGGCAGAACATAATCATCATGTGCAAATTAATTTTCTCCATGTAAGTTTATACAAATTCTATGAAAGTAAAAAGGAAAAATAGTCATTACAGATAAAATTGTTAACACATTTGATTATGTGAAAGAAATGCCTGTTTAAAGGATACATGGTAGCTCTATTTTAAGAGTAACTTATTTTTTTATCCAAGGGCAGTTTTTGTGTGTGCGCATTTCTCTCTACCACCCAATTCACCATTTCAATTCACTGATATTTTCATTTAAATGAATTGATTATGGTCATTTTTAATTCTGAAACTTGTAAAACCAACATTTAGAATATGGGGTTCTCCTTGCTTCCTCACATTTACATCTGCTGCAAATCCACCTAATTTTCTCAGATTATTTGGTAGTGGTAGCGGAGTAGAGAATTCCAGTCAAATATCAAATAGGCCTGATGCTTTGGTTGGAAAATTGATTTGAATAAAAAGCTAAAGGCTTATTCAAATACCATGTGCTACAGGTGGGACACTTTCACTTCAGTGCTCCAGCTGGCAGGACATGATTGGGCTACTTAGATGGCTTTGGTTAAAACTAACAAATTATAGTAAAATCTGATGTGTGTGATTATATGGCAGATCCTGGGAAAAAGAATCTCAAGGAATTTAACTGGGTCAGCACACTCTCTTGTTTTTTTTTTTTTTTTTTTTTA
>PVKS010034700.1:0-20679 GCA_004027875.1 Aplodontia rufa
TGCTGACGTGGGAATTTGTCCTTGGCTTGTGAGTATGTGTGTGCAGACCAAGTGCTGCCGCAGGCTTATTACATGGGACACCTCTTTGCCGCTATGATGTGTAAACACAAGAAGTGGAAAAATCATAGCAAAACCGTGGCACTGTAGTCTGTAAGTGGGCGAGAAGAGCAACCTAGTGAGATTCATGACACGGGCAGGAGATGTTTTCCTAAAGCCCAGGAGGTCGTTGCTGTTCGTTGGAATTTCTCTGTTGTGCTGTTGATCTAATTAATCATAGATTTTGAGTGCCATATCCAAGACTCCAAAACGAGAAGCTGGAAAAGACAGGGTGGAAAACCAGCTTGCTGACCAGGCCAGGTCCCAGGTATGGGAACATCCTCCTGGAGAATGCTCGGGCCCATCCTCAGTGACGAGCTGCCTTGCGCCATCGCAGCCTCCAATTCCTCGTCCTATGATGGGGTCTCGCAGGCATTTGCTGACCCGTGTTTGACTTCCAGGGTGTTCTCGTCTTCTCCTCCCAGTTCCGTGATGAGCTTGCCCAGGAATACTTGTGGCTTTTAGCCCCACTGTGCTCTCAGCCTCCAAGGGTACCTGCAACAATCCTCCATTTCTTTGAACTCCTTGATTTTAATCGGCCTTGCTCTTATTCCTCCATTCTTCAGATCTTTCAGTAAAATGCAGACCTCAGTCTTCTCCCATTTATCCATTCCCAAGTCAAATCATTGGGAAGGGATTGGAGATTCAGCGACAGTGCAGTCTTGGTTGGGTACTGCACAGTGGTCCTCCACGGTGCAGAGCAGGCAGCCAGGCCTCTTGCCTCTCCTCCCTCAGGGTGCAGGCCCTCAGGATGGAGTCCCTCCGTTCTCACTTCCTTAGGACTTAGCTCTGCCCAGCTGACTCACGTCAGCTTTCTCAGAGAGATGCTACAGTTTCCGCAGCTCCTCCTCATCCATGTTCTGCCTGAGCGTGACCATGTGGTTTTTCCAAAAATGCCTGCCCATGAGAGTCTCTCAGTCATACTTTGTTATTGGTCTCCATTATAATTTCAAACATACCTTGCTAGAGGAAACAAAATTGCGTTAATGAAGAACAAAAATCCCCTTAAAATCATGAGACTCAGCTCTTAGTACATTTGCTATTTCTATGTTTTAGTCTTTGTGAATGGGAGTCATCGCTCCCATTCTGGATGACTGCAGGACTGGGCAGGGCCTCACAAGTTCAGTACAATGACTGCCAGGATTGTCCTCAGGGAAGGGAATTCCTAGAAGGATGCCACAGAGCTTCCAGGACAGTCACTTGTCACATTCCTTCAGGATAGAGAGTGCTGATGGACAGGCAAAGCCACCAGAACCTCAGCAGCTGCAATGATGGCCCAAATTCAAAACAACGAAGCTTAGTGTCACAATAAGCCATGCTTGAGTGCAGCGCCACTGGCCCTACTGAACAGCAGCCTGTGGGTAATCTGCGGATCTAGAAGCTTTGAAATTCAGAAGGAATCTGTAGCCTGAATCTCTGACCAAAGCACAAGCAAGCTCCCGGGACCCAGGGAAGGAGGGTCAGGAAAAAAGAGAGCAGCTAATCCCACGTAGTCCACCGAGGCTAGTCCACCCGCTGCCAGGGCAACCTTTTAGAGGGACCCTGGCAAATCGTGTGTGAGCAACCAGGATGCCAGGGGCAGGGGAGAAAGGGCTTGAAAAACACTGTTTCCTGGGAAAATCTAAAGTAAGGCTCAACTTAAGTGAAAAATAGACACAGTAGCTGTCTTCAGATGGTTAATGATTTTAAAGCAGAAAGAGGGGCAGACATGGTTCCAATGTCATAGCCATCTGACCTCCTACGTCCAGGTGAGGAGTCCCAGGAGTGCTGCACCCACCTCCCATGACAAGCACGCAGCCCTGTGTTCAGCCTCACTCCTGGGAGCCGTAGAACTCCGAGGAAACACTCTCACCATTACAGCGTTGGCAGGATTATCATCGTGACCTGTCACTAAACCAACCATCAGCAGAGCAGCAGGCAGCCACGTGTCTGAACGTCTGGGATCGGCCCGCTGGACAGGAGTGTGTGACCAGGTGGAGAGTGCTCCCCTCTGACTTTGATGACGTGGTGTGTGTGCCTGTAGCCACCACCACAATTGAGGTCCAAGTATTCCCACCCCCAGCATCACAGCGTCATACAGGGCCACCCCTGAGATCAGGGTGCTTTAAACTTGAGGAAAACTATGATCCTTACAATATTAATATGCCCCATACAAGGGCAGAGTTGTCTCTTCATTAAGTGTTATTTATTAAAATATTTTAATTTTTTTCATAAAGCTACTGTGCATTAATTACTAATGTGTGTGTATGTGTGTGTGTGTGTGTGCATGTGTGTGTGCATGCATGTGTGTGCATGTATATGTGTGTGCATGTGTATGTGCGTGTGTGTGTGTATGTGTGTGCGCGTGTGTATGTGTGTGCGCGTGTATATGTGTGTGTGCGCGTGTGTATATGTGTGTGCGTGTGTGTGTGGCTGAGGAACTGAACCCAGGACACTTTACCACTGAACTCATCCCCAGCCCCTTCTATTTTTGGTTTTGAGACAAGGTCTTGCTAAACTGTTGATGCTGGCCTCAAAATCTGATCCTCCTGCCTCGGTCTCCCGAGTTGCTGGGATTACAGTCATGAGCCACCGAGAGCACTGAATCATTAATTCTTAAAGACTCTAGAGTGTCTCCCAAGTTGCTGGGTTTACAGTCGTGTGCCATCGAGAGCACTGAATCATTAATTCCTGAATACTCTAGAGTGCTGACTACGGTTTGGAACCGTATTTTCAGGTTAGTATTGTTGCTGTCGAAAATTCTAGGATTTTACAAGTTTTTCTTGTATGTGAAAACTTTTTTGTTTTCTTACTAGTTCTACTAGTTGGATTTTGGGGGTAAATATATCATCAGCCAATAACAGTTTATCTCTTCCTTTATTTTCTATGTCTTCTCTCCTTTTCTATGTCTCCTATTTCTTTTTCTTTGCTTATAGCACTGGTCAGGAGTTTAAGTACCAAAGTTAGATACTAGGAGTGCTGAAGGGTGTCTTTGCCTTGTTCTGAATTTTAGGGTAAATATTAAAAAGCCTATAATAAATATAAATTGTACCATAACTTTTAGGGAACATAATTTTTT
Organism: Aplodontia rufa; assembly: GCA_004027875.1. Taxonomy (NCBI): domain Eukaryota; kingdom Metazoa; phylum Chordata; class Mammalia; order Rodentia; family Aplodontiidae; genus Aplodontia; species Aplodontia rufa. The sequence continues at coordinate 3,155 of PVKS010034700.1, forward strand.
AAAGAAACAGAGAAAATCGATTTTATTTATTTTTACATGTAGTTTTGTTTCTCAGACATTTATTTGTGTATGTGGTGCTGGGGTTTGAACCTGGGTCTTCAGACATCCCAGGCACGTGATCTACCACTGAGCCACCACTCCAGCCCCATAGGGCACATAACACACTGAATGATTTCCTTTCTGGTTCCAGTTGGTTACCAGTTCTTATGAAACGTTCTGAATTGGTCAGGAGCTGATTCTGCGCCCATCATGTATTTCTGAGTTGCATTCCGTTGTGTGAGAACCACAACCTGTCCATTCACCTGTTGATCAACATCTGGGTTTTTCCTAGGTTTCAGCTCTTTCAGATAAAGCTACAGGTGCATCTTTACGTGGGAGCAGGTCCACCTTTCTTCTGTGTCAATGCCTAGGGACCAGTATGGTTTTGAAGTTTCAGTTTGGAGAGTCAAATATAAAAGACTAAGAATATCCCCATGGGCTGGAGCAGTGGCTCAGTGGTTAAGGTGCTTGCCTGGCATGCACGAGGACACAGGTTTGAACCCCAGCACCAGGTACAAAATGAAGACTCAGGGCAAGAAAAACCAAATGAAAAACTAAATAAAATTGATTCTCTTTCTCTCTCTCTCTCTCTCTCTCCTCTCTCTCTCTCTTTAAAAAAAAGAGTGTCCCTAACTTTTGGCACTGTATCACCACCACCTGTGCAGAGCCCTTCTTCTGCTGACGTGTTTAATTATTCATGGATTTGCTTATGTATTCCCTTTCATCTCTATTCCTCACCTCCCTCTGCTGCTCCACAATTCAGCACCCTTGATGTGTATCCAGAACTGGTATTTAGCTGTGAATCCAGGACCCATGGGAACTCTGGACTATTTTCATACCCTTTGGCAAACACATAGCAACAACCAACATGGCAGTAAGACAAGTTAGTACTGCCAATGTGGTTAACTTGGTCATCAGCTTCATGTGCCAGCAGCTACCCACTTGCTTAATCTGATCAACTCAGGTGTGGTGGCATATGCTGTGAATGTGTTTCGCTTCTACAATTTGTCCATCTGAAAACTTGGAGCTATGCTCACTGAGGTTGTCTCTCTACACATTGGGAGCAGATGTTCAATGTCTTGAGTTTTGTTTGCAGGGACTCTCAGTGTGGAATTATGTCATCTTTAGTAGATGACTGTGTGTCTAGCTCAGTCTCCTGGGCTTTCTGGGTGGAGCCTTCCCTGAAGAGATCAGATTAAGGAATGTCCTGAGGGCTGGCCTTTGCCTGCCTCCCTGGGGATCTGAAACTCAGGATACTTCCCAGATTCTAGACACAGGGGGCTGAATGCAGAGCAATGCTCCCTCTGTTGATTACATTAAGTCCCTTCAGGTTTTCAGTACTCAGACCATGGTCTCTGGAGTGCTCCTGTCCCACCTTAGCTTATCACGTGAGCCATCTGGCTGGATGTAGGGGTGGACAGTGCTGAGCTAGGCTCCCCTGCACTCCACTAACCCAAGTCCCCCCGAGCTAAATGAAGACTGGGCCTGTCCCACGCCTCCTCGTCTGGGTTCAGCCTCTGATCTGTGGCTGGCTCCTGGCAGAATTAATGGAGTAGCCTGCTCTGCGCTGCTGACACCCTCCTGCCAGACAGTCTGTTAAAAATGACTCCTGCTCTTCCTTCCTGCAAGCAGCAAGTAGGAAAGAGAGACACTGTCCTGTCCTTATGCAATAGAGGTGCAGTAGGGGTGTCTCCAGGTGGGTCCAGTGCACAGTTCCTTGTGGAACTTGGCTTCTCGGTGGCAGAGTGGATCGCATGTTAGGGTCAGCCCCTCCCCTACTCCCTTTCTGATTGGGAGCAATCACAGTCGCAGCTGTCCTGTCCTGGCTGTGATGGAGACAATCCCTCTTTTCCACTTGCTGAACCCAAATATCTGATCCTCTCAAAAATCTCCCCTAACTAGTGCTGCACTCTAGTGATGACTTTCCCCTAAATGCACCTTGGAGCAATGCAGCTGTCCTGGAGAGTTCTCACTCCATCATGAAACTAAATGAGAAGTAGCCTTCCTGCAGCTCACCATCTTGGACTCTTACCCAGAAATTTCTTCTGCAGAAATTTCTTTAATTAATAAACTTTCCTTGGTATAATAGTGTTCAAGAAGTGCAATTTAATAGTAATGTTCTATAGGCCCCACTGCACTGGCAGGGATGAGATATAAAATCTGATACATTGGTCACCTGACACATCCAGAGAAGAGCTCTTGGTCTAAAATCCTCACCATAAGGAGGACTAGGACAGTGACTCCCTGCCCCCATCCAGAGGACACTGGGCTGATCCTGACACTGGGCTACCATGGGGATCAACACACCTAGAACGGGTAGGAAGGACTACACCAAGACCACAAAACCCAGTCACAGAGCTGCGTTGGGGTCTGTCTGCTAAATTTGTATGTGAGCAGAACTGAATCCTAGTCACCATTCCTACAAGAGCCCCCTGGTCTGGATGTGGAGACGGTAATCCATCTCTAAACACCAGTGGCCAACACCGTCCTGAAGGACTCTGAGAGCTGTGGGTAACACCATGCTTTGCACCGCGACATCCAGCACCATGACTCGATGGTCCAGACTCAGCACTGGGACTTGAACTGAAGGCAGAAGCCACAGGAGGGCCTGGGGCCAAAGGTCTTTAGAGGTCCTCTTGAGATCTTTATGCGGGAACATGGTAGGAGACTGACAAAGGCAGTGGGCAGAAGCAGACATGGGCATGAGGAGTGGGCAGTCCCCAGAAACCACAAGGTAGTGCACAGAGGTGAGAGACGGCAGGTATCGGGAGTGGCAGAGGTGACAGACATAAGGCAAGGGTCAGAGGCAAAATAGTTCCTGGAGCTGCTGGGACCTGCTGGACTGTGGGGTGCATCTCAAGACTGTGGGGCAGGCAGCCAGTGGAAGGGAAGGCCTGGCATCCACAACATGGTCATGATACACCTGGTTCACCTCAGCCTGACTCCGGGACCACAGGTGAAAGCATGTAGAGATAATTCATCACGCTTTAAAGCTAGCAGTGTGTGCAGGGCGTGCTGCTGCACACCTGTAATCCCAGAAGCTCGGGTGCTAAGGCAGGAGGATCACAAGTTCAAAGCCAGCCTCAGCAATGTAGCAAGGCCCTAAGCAACATAGTGAGAACTTGTCTCAAAATTAAAAAAAAAAAATACAAAGAGCTGGGGATGTGGCTTAGTGGTTAAGCACCCCTGGGTGCAATCCCCAGTACCAAAAAAAGAGCGTACAGTTCTCGCCTGTACCTGGGAAGGGAGAGCAATGTCGGTCACGCTGTGGAAACTCCCAGCAGCTCTCCTGCACGTCACAGGACTCAGCCTTTCCAGGAAGCCAGCTCTGCGCTTAGGCAAAACCAACCTGGATGAATAAGATCTCTGATCAGGAGATTTTCTTTAGGTTGAGTCTGTGTGAAGTTAGAGCCAAATAGAAGGAAGCTTTCAAACAGCAAAGCTTCGAAGTGACTAGAGACCGGACAGGCTGCCGGGTCCACTAACTCATTGCACAAACAAGCAATGGCCACCTGTATGAGAAGGGCACTTGGGACATGAAAATCTCCAGCCCTGAAGGCTGGCAATCCATGGATGGTCCAACCAACAGGCAGGCTTCAGAGGGCGCAGACCCGTTTCCCCAGAGCGTGAGGGATGGCGTTGAGGAGGGGGCTTCTCTTGCTGGTGAGCATCAGGTAACCGATATGCATGTGAGGACAGCATGCACAGCACAAAGCCAGAGCTGGGGACATGGGACGGCAACAGCAGAACCAGCGTCATTCGATTGTTCACTCCCTATACCCTGCCACACATCCAGGAGCCCACAGGTGTCGATAGATCTGTAGTGGGTTTTATGTGTGCAAGATTTGTCCTGTCATAGAGTGAAAGCTGTTCTTGTTATATCCATATCCACCACACCCTGCAACAGTGAATAACGTGCAATACGAATGAAGATTAGAGATCACCAAAGAAAGAAATTGTAGAAGACGGTAGAAGATGGAAGCCATCCCATGTTGTTTGATAGGCAGAATTAATATAGTCAAAATGACCATTCTGCCAAAAGTGCTATACAGATCCAATGCAATCCCCATCAATATACGAATGATATTCTTCACAAAAATAGAAAACAATTCTTAGATTCACTTGGAAGAATAAGGGACCCGGAATAGTCAAAGCAACAGGAGGCATCACACTACCTGCTCCAAAACTGTGCTACAGAGCACGGTACTGCTACCAATATAGTCACGAAGACCAGCGGAATAGAATAGAAGACACAGACAAACCCACAAGCCTATAGTTGTGTGATATTTGACAAAGCTTCCAAAAATGTATTTGGAGAACAGACGGCATTTTCAACAAATAACACCAGGAAAACCAAATAGCTATACGCAGAAGAATTAAATTAGATCCTTATCTTTCACACTGTACAGAACTCCAAGTAAAATGGATCAAAGACTTGGGAATTAGACCAGAAACCTTACCACTGCTAGAAAAAATGTAGGGTCAACACCCCATCACATAGGAACAGGCAGTGACTTCCTTAAGAAAACCCTCAAAGCACAAGAAATGAAACCAAGAATCAATAAGTGGGGTGCCATTAAACTAAAAAGCTTTTTGACAGCTAAGAAAATGATTAAGACTGTGAAGGCAGAGCTTCAGAACAGGAAAAAATCTTAGCCAGCTACCCTTCTGATAGGGGACTAATATCCAGAATATACAAAGAACTCAAAAACCTGAACACCAAAAAAAAAAAAAAACTCATTCATCAAAAAGACAAAGCAACTAAACAGAAACATCTCAATAGAAGAAACACAAAAGGCAAATATATATGTTTTCAAAACATGTTCAGCATCTCTAGCAATCAGGGAAATGCAAATCAAAACTACATTAATATTTAATCTCACACCAGTCAGAATGGCAAAGATCAAGAACATGAACAATAAATAATAAATACTGGCAATGTTGTGGGGAGAAAGAAATACTTGTGCATTGTTGGTAGAACTGCAGAGTACAACCACTCTGGGAAGCAGTGTGGCGAATCCTCAAAAAATTAGGGATGGAACCACTATATGACCCAGCTCTCCCATTCCTGGATATTTTCCCAAAAGATCTAAAATCAGCATATTATAGTGACACAGACAAACACATCAATGTTTACGCCAGCACAATTCACAATAACTTAATTATGGAATCAACCCAGATGCCTGTCACTGGAGGAACGGATTACGAAATTGTGGTATGTAGATACAATGGAGTACTTCTCAGCTTTTAAAAAGAATGAAAATATGACATTTGCTGGTAAATGGATGGAAATATCAAGCTAAGGGAAATTAGCCAAACTCAGAAACTCAAAGGTCAAATGTTTTCTCTCTCATATGTGGAAGCTAGAGAGAGGAAAGGATAAAATTACATAAAGAACCATTCAAACACAATTAATAGAGGAGCTTAAGGAAGTCTAGTAGAGGAAAGGGGAGAGGGAAGGAAGAGTGGGAGGAAAGTGGAAGGGAAAAGAGGTAGAGTAAAACTAGGTAAAGTGTATTTTGTTCCTGTGAGATACTAACTAGCTCCCATGCAATCAATAAAACCTGGAACTTGTTAAAATTCATTAAAGCGGGATCAGCAGAAGAAAGGTACTGGGGGGAGAAGGGGGTGAGGGAGGGGAGAAGTGTTAGGGAGGGATAGTGACCAAATTATATTGTTATATTGTGAGCATGTAAGAATATGTAACAGCAGGGGCTGGAGGGGGCTCAGTGGTTATGGTGCTTGCCTGGCAAGCGCGAGGACGCGAGTTCAAACCCCAGCACCACGTGCACAACGAAGTGTCTGAGGAATGACAGTCACATGAAAAACTAAATAAAGATTGCTTCTCTCTCTCTCTCTCTCTCTGTCCCCTCTTTCTTAAAAAAAAAAATATGTAACAGCAAATTCCATCATTATGTACAATTATAAAGCAACAACAAAAATATGGAAAATATGCTTAGTGTACATATATATAGTTAAATTAGTATTATTAGTGTATATACACTAAGTCAAATTAGCATGTTTTTATGGAATATTATAATAAAAACTGCTTCATGGTAAATTTTAAAAAGACTGGGGATATGGCTCAGTGGTTAAGCCCTCCTGGGTTCAATCCCTGGTGCCAAAAAAAGAAAAAAAGACAGAGAATGCCCTATAAATGATGGACATAGATTAAAAAAGGATAAATGATATACACTTAATATTGAAGTATCCAACCAAAGAATATTTGGTTCTTATTTTTGTTCGCTGCATTGTTTAATGAGATCAAAACAGCACTGACGCAGGAGCAGAGAGTTTGGATGCGCCTGTCACTATGAACTGTACCCTCAAGGAACCCATTTTCCTTCTCAGCTCATTGTCATTTGAGGCCGATCAGCAGGGAACAGTCCACAGCAGTTAGCCCAGTAGAGCAGCAGACAGGGCGATGGAGGCTGGGAAAACCCCTCTGCCGGTTCCCTGGGCCGCAGCAGTGACTGTCCTGTCTGTCCCTGCCGTCCTGCTCCGGATCCAGCAGCAGGCTTCCTGCCTGAGCACGTCCGGGTGCTGCGGTGTCTCACGCCATTCCTTTGTTGATGTGCAATGGAGCGATCTCCTCGACATTCCTTATTTCCACGTGGTTTTGGGGTGGGCTGGTGTTTTAGTCAGCTTTTTCATTCCTGTGATCTAAAGACCCAACAAGAACAATTTTAAGGAGGAAAAGTTTATTTGGGGGCTCACGGTTTCAGAGGTCTTAGTGCGTAGAAGGCCGGCTCCATTCCTTGGAGGTGAGGCTGAACATCATGGTGGGAAAGTGTGGTGGAGGGAAGCAGCTCAAGGGATCACAAAACAGGGAGAAGCTCCACTCCAGATGCAGAATCTGTACTCCAAGTACAGGCCTCCAGTGGCCACCTCCTCCAGCCACACCTACCAGCCCACAGCTGCCAGTTAATCCCTGTGGGGGTCAAGGCTCTCGTGACCCCATCATCTCACCTCAGCCTTCGCATTGCCCCTAACAGCTTGTGGGAGACACCTCACATCCAAGCCACAGCAGCTGGCTTCATCCGTCTGCAGCTGGATCTCACCCGAGTCCCCGCTGGGCTTGCCTGCGTTCACTCCGTCAGGGGCTCTTCAATCCATTCCCCCACACCACCGTCTTGTCTGCCTTCAAATCAACACATGACCATCCTGCCTGCCTCGCTGGGCTTGTGCCCACCCTCTGACATGGGGTCTACCCAGGCCCATCTTCACCCAAAGGTACCCTCGCTCTGCGGCTGCAGGTGGAGCAGCCACCAGGGGGAACAGGGCAGCCACACCCCAACTTATTGAGACCTTTACGGGGCTTTTCTCTCCAACGTGTCCAAGCTGACAAGACCAGCATCGTCTGCATGCTCAGGTGTCACCATAGTTGACAGCCGCACAGGACACAGAACCCAGCACACGTGTGCAGACTCTGCCTCCTTCCTGGTGGCCTCTAGCCCCACAGTCAGGACCTCGGAGCTGCAGTCCTCCCGTGCTCCCTGGGCAAGTCCCTCTCATGTGGAGACTTGTCTAAGAATTGCCTTGAACATATTTGATGTTCTCTTTATCAGGAAAACACCAGGCGGGTTCGTGGCTGGTTCCGGGGCATCAGGGTTTGGTTTTCCTCCCTCTGTTCCCAGCATCTGTCAGCGACCTCTCATCAGGTTCCTGCTTCTCCCTGTGTGCTGGACTCTGCGTAGGCTCTCCAGGTTGCCCGGCATCCCTGAGTGGTCAACCGCACCACTGGGGATCCCACAGCACGTTCCAGGTCTGCAGTTCCACTCTTAGCTGCTAGAACGCTTTCTCCATGGCTTGTCTCCGTTGTTAAAATGTGATACTGATGTCTTTTTACCGCATTCTCTTTACTTTCCACAGAGTTCTTTCTTTCCCAGAATCTTTCTGATCTTCACTCAAATGGATTTGTCTTCTCACATACACAAAATAAAGTTTTTAAGTTCTTTTTTGTTTGTTTCCTTTTCAGAATCTTGGAATGGATCATTTTTACATTTATCTAGACTTTATTTTCAGCCAGAAAAACAGCCTCAGATCCTGTTGCCGGCTGAGAGCTTCTCCACCAGCACTTGGAAGGCAGGTGGCTGTGCATATGAACATCCCCGGGGTCGCCCCGCGCCTCCCACCAGCCGCATCCTGGGACGCCCGGACCCGGGAAGCCCCGAAGCAGATTCCCTGCATTCTCTCTGTGCCTTGTGTCCCGCACTGTCTACACAGCAGAAGGCCAATTGTTGGGGACCTCTAGGACCTCCTGGTCAGGGGCCAACACCAGGGACACAGCACCTGCACTACTTTCTGTTTTTCTTTTTTCTTTTTTTTTTTAAGAGAGAGAGGGATAGTGAGAGAGAGAAAGAATCAATTTTATTTTATTTTTCATGTGACTTTCATTGCTCCAATACTTCATTGTGTACGTGGGGCTGGGGTTTGAACCTGCATCCTTGTGCATGCCAGGCAAGCGCCATAACTGCTGAGCCACTACTCCATCCACCACTCCAGCCCCATTCACTACCTTTTGAATGGCCTCTTTCATGCTGTAAGATGCTCAGTCCAGCTCTTACTTTATAATTATTGAAGATTTTTTAATGATACAAAACATAGGTCACTGTTCTGTTACTATTGGGCTAGTTATCTTCAAGTGTGTCACAATAAGGGTCTAGGCTTGCTTGGGGTCCTTTATACATGATAAGGTAGACAGGATAGAGAGGGAGAGAGGAGGGGAGAAGAAAAGAAGAGAGAGAGAGACGAGGGAGAGAGGAGAGGGACAGAGAGAGCACACGCATGTGCGACTGGTCTAACTAAGCATGCCTGCTTCCCTTTACTCTAAAGAAGGGACGTCCGGTGACATTCATTACAAGATGGTGTTGGTCTACCTCTATTCTCTGCCTTCTTTTCCAGTGGTGTTGAAATTGGCCATCTGAAGTGTCCCAGGAACAGGAGGCATTTTCCCAGGACCCACAGACAACGCCTCACATGCCCATCCCGGGAGTCAGGATGCAGCCTCCCCTGGGTCCTGGGAAGGCCACTGCCCCCACAGAGGCACCTTGTGGACCAAGACGACTGCTCCCAGGACCTGGCCCCTTCTGGGCATGTTCTCCCTTGTGCCATGAGCATTACTGGGATGACGCTCAGCCTTCAGACTGCTGTCCCAGGTGGACGCGGCTCTCTAAACACTATTTCGGTTGGCAGCCACCAATCATGCCATGCATTCTTAGAGAAACCCCTGGAAAGGAATATAGCCCCCAGTCTCCCAGTCAGGTATTTTGAGTTTTCATATTTTTCCAAATCTTAATCTAGAAATTGAGCAATGCCTACTGCTGGCCTGGTGCTGTTCTAAGCCAAGAACAAACTTCTATGCCCACACTGGTGCGGACCTTAACCTGAGGAGGCAGGTCTCAGTGTGACCTGGAGATGGCACATGGCTGACGGCCCCGTGACTTCAGGGCCTGTGTGGCCGGGCTCACCATGTCACCATGTCCTTGAGCTTGTGGACTGGTCCCCTCTCTCACCGTCTTCATTATGCAAGAACCATTGGTATCAGCGCCCAGCTTTCAGAATGCACTCAGGGAGGCCCGCTACCGCAGTGTCCACAAAATATCAAAAAGAGATGGTTCTGGCGGACATTTCGTCCAAGCTCAAAAGACAATGGCCAATCTCAGGCTAAATCCTGTCCCCAACTATTCTCTCCATTCTGTCTACTAAATAAAAAAAAAAAAAACTCCTCAGCAATTTATCTACACCACTGATGATTAAGAAAATGTGGCTATACACATTTCCTATACAAACACAAACACACTTCCTATACAAACATGCCAGGATTTTGACACAAACTAAAAAATTCCAACAAAATGCCATTATTCAAACAACAATTTCTCTGGTTTTTCACCTCTCCCTAAAAAGCAATCTCACAAGATACACCTTGAAGCTCTTTCTCATACGTGTCTGTGTGGTGCTATGAATTTTGTGACATGGAACACATTCATTAAAGTCATGAACACACAAGGGAGTGGATGGAGGTTTCTGCCACCAACACTTGGCTCCAAAACTTTTGTAGCTGAAATATCGGGAATATTTGCACCTCCACATTTTGTAAATATCTCCAGTTCCCTGGGTTTCCTCTCCTCCAGTATATGAAAACCAGTCTTCTATGAAAACATGAGGAAAAGCTGAATGTGCCAGGCGCGTAGTGTAAATGGCCTCAGCTGACGGACTGCAATCTGGGAATGGCAGGTCTCGTGCCCTGAGGCACTGACCAGTGTGAGATGCTGCGCACTCTACAGTGCTTGAAGGGTCAGCGCTGACCGCCTGCACTCGGGATGCGTGACTCTCAAGTGACCTAGGAGTAGACACAGCCGAAGTCACTAATGAATCAGAAGCCCAGAAACTGTCCACGAAAAGTTGCTGTAGCTTCCATCATCATCAACCCATTTTAAAAGTCTTCTTCTTGGTCATTTGGGTCACAATTTTCAGGAACTTAGAGCAAATGACCCAAAACATAACTGGGTTCCTGGTTAAGCATGAGACCGAATTTGTTGTGCTTCAAGATGGTTGGGGACACAATTGAGATTTCCATACTGTCATCCAGGTGGAGCAATGGGGAGATGGGATAGGATGGTAGAGGAGAAGGGCAACAGCTGCCACTCGTTGAAAAGAGAACGCTCACACCGTTCGTCATGGGAGACACAGCTCACGCACAACACACTCCGCTGGCAACTGTCACTCCTGGACACGCCCCACACTTGTCAGGCAATAAAGATGGGCCAGACACAAGAGCGGGAGGTAAGGACAAAAACCGCAAGCACAGAAGCAGTGGTGCCTACTTCTTCCTAAGAGTTGCAAATGTCACAAAAGTTAGCTCCATCTTTGCACTGAGACTGGAAAAGTAATTTAAATTCTCCTGAAAAAAGAATAAAAATTAAATTAAATTAAAAAATAAAAGTAATCTGGTAAACAAAATAATAATATTGATAATTTTAATAAAAATTAATTATTAATTAATTATAATTAATAATAATAATTTTTAAAAAATAAATTCTCCTGGCAGCTGAGCAAGAGGAGGACTTGTCTGGTATGAAGCATCCTTCCTAGCACATCCCAGGGAGATGGGGGCCTCAGAGGTCTGCTGGGCAAGGACCACACACAGTAAACAGCATGTCCAAGAAATGATGCCGGAAGGCAGGAGGATGAGAAGACAAAGGAAATGCTTGCGTGATGGGGAAATAATAGGAACTGGAGGCGTGAATGAAAGGAGAGAAACAAGACAGAAGGGTGGGGCTGTACTCAGAATAGGAGCCCTGAGCCCCTGAGGCCTGGACACGTGGCCCTGTGCTTCCCACCACCCAGGGAAAGAGGAAGACACAGCCCAATGCCCGCTGATAAGTGCTCCGGGGTAAGAAGAGTTAGTGGTTCCAAGGAGCACAGCCTTACATGCGGCCATACGCCAACGCATGCAGATGACTCTTCATGGTGTCCTGAACCGTGTGCTCAGTGATGTCCACACCCTGAGCAAGGCTCCAGCGTCCACTACATAGGCTAAGGGCAGCCCCAGAGCACAGTTTCCCAGCAACCTGCTGCTCTCTGACATTCTACAGGAGTTTCCAGGAACTGCACACCTTTGCGGGGAGGTTCAGGGTGGCTGCCATCCTCTGGACAGCAAGGCCATTTCCCTTCACAGGGCAGAGTTCTGAAGAAACATGACAAGACAGTCAAGATGTCCTTCAAGGCTGGAGAGGAGGCTCAGCGGCAGAGCCCTTGCCTGGCATGCACAAGGACCTAGGTTCAATCCCCAGCACCACATACACAAACAAAGGAAAAACAAAAACCAGATGAAAGAAATTAACTCTCTGGGTTTATTGTGACACAGAGACTGGCCAAGGTGACTTTATCTCAGTGATTAGACAATCCTGCAAGGCCTGGCTGGCGTCAGAGGGTTTGGATCACAGTTGTGTGCACTGTGGCTTTCTGGGTGTCTGGGTCCACACTGTCCTCTTACAAGGACTCTCAGTCACTAGATCAGGGCCCCAATCCACGATGGACTCACCTCCCCTTGACTAACTATCTAAGGCCCTGGTTCACACAGGGTATTATTCTGTGGTTTGCTGTGAAGATGAACTTTGGGGATGTTTTACCCAGCATAACCTTCAATTCTAATTGAAGACATTTGGACATTTTGTAGCACACAACTTCCCCACTGGGGTTGTGGTGGGGGGCTCAGTGACTCACCAGGGCCAAGATGACCATGTTAGAACCCTACACCAATGGAGGAGTGATGGTTCCCATCCTTTTTCTATCCCGATGTCTCTGTGTTGCCCCTTAACTCTGTCTGCTAAGTGTAGCTTTTTTTCTCCTTAACTGAAAGGTTGGTAAGGAGCTGAGACCTAGACATAATTTTTGTTAATTTGCTGTGCAACAGATGCTTTTGGTGTGGAAAATCCTTTGAGAGAGGAGTGGAAGACCAGGAACAGTGCATTTGTGGAATCCCCTTGCTGAGTCAGGCATTACTCACAAGTTATCTCAATAGGCAGTGCAGGGCCCTCTCAACGGGGGGCCGCAGAAGTCTGGAGGCTGGAGGCCGCACACGAATGCACACTTGGAACTTGCATCTTGCTGTACGGGGGCAGCACAACCACCTCAAGGCATCTGATGTGTTGAGGATGGACAGAAAGCTTCCCAGGTCTGTGAGAGCAACCAGTGCAGACGCAGTCCTGTGATCTCTCTCAATCTACTTAGAAAGTTGCTGAAGTTGCAGGGTGAGAGATAGGGGACGGTCTCATTCTACTTACGGATAACCAGCTGTCCCTGCACCCTTGTTAAAAAGGCCATCATCTCTACCACACGCTTTTGGCACCTTTGTCAAAGATCACGTGACTCTGCCTGGGAGGGCTGTCTCTGCCTCCTACTCTGCACAATTATGTCTGGTTTTATGGCAGTACCATGCAGTTTTTGTTACCATAGCTCTGTGTATTGGTTTTGTATTGCTTTTATTTATTTATTTATTTTGTATTAGAATTGCTTTAGCTATTCTGGGTCTTTTATTCCTCCAAATGAATTTTAGGACTACTTTTTCTGTTCTGTGAGGAAGGTCGTCGGTGTTCTGATGGAGTTGAATTGAATCTGTATATTGCTTTTGGTGGGAGGGCCATTTGAACAATGTTAATCCTGCCTATCCATGAGCGTGGGAGGTCTTTCCATCTTCTTGTATCTTCTTCAATTTCCTTCTTCAGTGTTCTGTAGTTTTCTTAGTACAGGTCTTTACCTGCTTGGTTAGATTTATTCCTAGCTTTTTTTCTTTCTTTTTTTTGTTTGTTTGTTTGTTTTAGGCTATTGTGAATGGGATTATTTTTCTGCTTTCGTTCTCAACAGATTCATTATTGATGTATAGGACAGCATTTCTTTTTGAATTATTTTTGATTGCTAGACCGTGCTTGTTTGAATGTAAGTAGACTACCTGGGCATCAGAATTAAAAGATTTTGTATTTAAAATGTATAACATTGAAACTCTCAGAGCAAATACATTTTTGAAGAAAGTTTAGGTTATTTACTCCTTGTATTTTTCTGGATTTTTAAAATGAATATCTTCACTTCTGTAGTAAAAATAAATAAGCAAAAAAAAATTTAAATTAAAAACAAACTCCAACTTCAGCGTTTTAAACCAGGACTTGAATGTTGACCTCCTACTAGTTAAGTGATGTAGTACCACTTTGTTATCCCCATTGCCCATTTCTGTAAGTGTGGGTAGACGGCATGCGACCCCCAGGGTGGGTGGGACTGTTCCCGCAGGTCTTGCGTAAGTCAAGAGGAGCTTGCAGAGGCCCTTTCCTCTCTGCGACTCAGCTGCGGCTGCTCCTACACACCTGTGCAGGTGTGGGTGTGCGTGGCACATTGTCCTGAAGGGTAAACTGCAGGCTCATCCTCATGACAGTGCCCTCAGAACTGCTCCCAGACATATTTCAAGTCCGTAAATGAACCTGAAACACATGACCTCTACATGTTTTAAAGAGTGTGTAATAATAGATGTTTTCCGCAGTGCCAGTTCACAGCTCAGAATCCTAACTGTGCATCTGAAATTCAACCCTCCAAATTTGGGGAAGGATGTTTCATGGGAACGGGAAGGATTAAGTCATTTAAACATAAAAACAAGGAGGAAATGTAGAAAAGATCAGGAGTGGATTTTGTCTGGCTGCCTACCGTGGGACAGTCTGCAGTCCCCAGAGGCAGAGGCCACAGGTGCTCTCTGCGCTCCGATTCTCTCGGAAAATGTCAAAAGTCTCCTTCACATCACGCAGTCCCAGGTGGAGCTCTGGTGGGGTTCAAACTGCACAGTTGCTGAGGTTTGTGATTCAGCAGCGGGACAGGAGCATAGACTGGAAGGCCCCAACGGGGGGAGGCTCCTCAGATTCACAAACGTGCAGCCAAGGCGCCTGCGGAAAATCACACTTCCTTCTGAATTTGGAATAAGTTAACCTCCAAAATTGCAAAGACGAATCCAGGATTTTAAACCAATTTTAATCGTTACCTTTAATATGGTAAAGATTCCTCCTGCTGGCATCAGTACAAAAGTCCATGAGTTGGGGGCTGGAGTGGTGGCTCATTGGCTATGGTGCTTGCCTGGCATGCACAAAGATGCGGGTTTGAACCCCAGCACCACGTACACAACAAAGTGTGGGAGCAACGAAAGCCACATGAAAAACTAAATAAAATTGATTCTCTCTCTCTCTCTTTCTCTCTTTACTTACAAGAAAAGTCCATGAGTTGTTCTTTAATATAATGTACAACTACATATGCGATATGCATGTAAATATACATGTACATGCAGGTACATACATAACACGCATACATGTAGCAAGGACATCAACACAATATGATATCCATGTGATCGTTATTATATCATATGCATGTATATGTGCACATGCATGCAATGCACATGTATACAATATACACAACATGCATATTCATGCACACCACACAGATATACATGTGAGTACACATGTGTATATAACATGCTTGTGCATGAGCACATACATACACGTATTTACTCTCAGACTTTCAAAGTTAATAAAAAAAAGTTATTTTGAGTTGCATCTCATTCTCTGTAATAAAAGTGCAATGCAATCTGCTTAGCAAACGGGGAACACATTCATCTGACTTTCTTTAAGGGATTTTTTCCCTATATGGAGTATTAAAAGAATTTAAATCTAATAAGCCTAAAGTATTCTGTCCTGAAACTTTTTGGGCCGCCACAGCTGAAGGGGTGTGACGCTTCACTCACCGGGGTATGCAGCTCGCGGCTTCTCCGTTGAGCGAGCAGCTCTCGCCCCGCAGAACTGCTGCCTGCCAGGTCAAATACCAACTCTCGCTCTCAGAAGGCTCTGAGGATCAAAAGCAACTGTTAACATGAGAGGGGATTCTGCATCCTTAGGTGCTCTGTAATCACTGGCATGTGGTGACAAATGCCAGCTCAGGAAAGCCAGCGTCATGGTGGTTATGGGGTTTCCCTGACACCAAAGTCACCTCCTATTTGCAATCCCAATTTTAAGAGGCTCAGATGATGTAAGTCTTCTCCATCTTCTGTATTTTTCCCAATTTTTTCCTCTTCTGCATCTGTTTTTAACAGACTATAAAAACCTCAAAGGTCTGGAATGCCTCTGGCCCTGTTAGCAGGCTCCTCTGACAAATTTTACTGGCTTTTGGAAAAGCTTAGGGAAAGCAATCTGAGTTTTAGAATCACTCCCATAAAATGTGCGCCTCCCACCCGTCGGAAAGCCGGCAGCTGTCGAGGTCCATGAGTGGAGGAAAGACGGCCCTGTGTTTCAAAAGACATGGTGTCAGATTTCTCCAGGAACGTGGGTACATCTCCACTTGGAAAGGTGAACTTGGAAAGCCTGAGCACAGGTGGGCAGCGATCTGGGCAGCTCCCAGGCCTCTGATGGCTGTCAATAGAAAAAAACAACAGTGCAAAGCAGGTGCCGTGACCATGGCCTTATTTCAGGTACCTGGTGACTACCTTGATAGTTTCCAGATGGTTCTGTGCTCTCGTGGAAGGAAGTACATGTCAACTAGCCCCAGGCTCAAGCCGGGTCAGAGAAGGGCTTCCGAGTCGGAGACGGGCACTGAAGTGAGGGTGAGGCTCAGAGCCAGGACCGAAGCACTTGGAGCAGGACCCGGGCCTCCCAGCACCTGTCTAACAGAAGGTGAGCTACCTGCCTCTTGTCAGCGCCTCCCACTGCTGTGTCTGAACGCTCGAAGAAGGTTGATTTAAATCGATGTCAGCACGCAACCACCAAAGCAGGGCTGAGTTTTATTAAAAGCAATAGATTCAAACCACCTAGAGTCCAGGGAAAACTCACACTCTTGGGAGGAAATAAGTTTTCTCGTTGCTTCTGTTTCTTAGTCTACAAAATACGTGACCAGGTACTCCTACCTGACGGGGAAAAGCAGAATTTCCAGCGCAGCGCGCCCTCAGAGGACCCGAGTAGCTTGTTGACGTGTAAATTCTCATGGGGACTCCGACCAGCTCAGGGAGGCCAATTCCGCCATTGCCGGGACCACGCTGGACATGAGGGCACCGAGCAAGAACACTGAGAAAGCCATCACGTGAGCGCCACCTGATCAGGGAAGCTGGGAGGACAGGGTTAGGAAACACACCTTGACGAAGCGGAATGCAATATCTACATGGCTGCCAAGAGTCGGACTGCGTTGCGTCTTTTCTGGAAATCGGCCAGAACAACGAGGATCTGTGTGATTTTTTTTCTGTCCTTGTTGTGTTTTCCTGATGTGTTTCCAACCCACCCCTTCTGGTTCACATTCAGCCAGTGGGAGCCACGGGGCAGAATACTTCCCATCAGTGTAAATGTACACCCTCGGTGGCCCAGAACTGGCCCAAGTTCAAAGCCTGCCTCCTTGGTTCTTTTAGCACCTTCTGTAGGGCCATAAATTTTTATTTGATTCAGAAAATATGACTGCCACCTAGGTTTCAGAGGTGCTGAGTCTCACTACTGCAGCGAAGCCCACCACCTGTGGGCAGGGAGTCAGGCTGCACCTCCTCCCTCAGGGATCAAGTTCCCTGGACTCTCAGGCTCCTTCTGCAGTCAGAGCCACATAACAGATGCAAGACAGTGTGTGCCACACCCATGGTGATGGGCAGCACCACGTCCACTGGCAAGAGCACAACCCCATGGCCAAGCTGCAGGGCACGCAGGGCTGGCCACGTGACCAGGATGAAAAGAGACACGGCGTTATCTCTGTCATGGCCACCCCAGTTTTGCCAAGTTGGTCTGAACGATGAAGAATTTGCTAGACTTGACTAAATCCAAGCCATGAAGGAGAGGAGACCAAACACCAAGACCCAGACTGGCTCTGAGCAGCTCTCACACCATCTGTCCAGGGCAGCAGAGCCTTTGGAGAACATTTAGTTCCTAGGCTGTGTGACATGCTACAAGTTAGGGAAGCCCACTAGGGAGGATTAGAAGAGGGACTTCCCA
>PVKS010034701.1:0-20669 GCA_004027875.1 Aplodontia rufa
GAATGAGAGGAGAATATACAGCAATTAAATAGCAAGAAACGGATGAGCAGAGAGGTCAGAAAAAGACTCAAATATATTTTAATATATGACTAAATTATTAATTCAAATATGAAAAAAGTAACTGATTTTTCAGTAGTGGCTTGAGACTTCTGGCTTCTCATTTGGAACAAAAAAAATAATCACTCTTATATCTTACTACAAGAGTAAATCCAATTCAGAATGCAAAATTAAACTATAAAGGATTTAGAAGAAAATATAGACAATGATTTTCTTACTAGGAATTAAAAAACTTTGTGGGACAGGGCAGCAACAACAAAAACAACAACAATATAATACACAGAATGTTGGAAACTGATGACTTTAAAGGGAGAGGAAGAAATTCTTAAAGGCATAATATAGCTTTAAACTTTTAAGTATCACTGATAAAATTGAAATGCAAATCTGCAACATCATTGTGATAATAATGATATTAGTAGCTGCACTAATACTTCATTATTGATAACCTGTCTTTTAGCATGTATATGCATCATTTAATCCAATCTCCTCAGCAATTCTTTAGTTTTATTTTGCAAATGAAATAACTACAAATCCAAGTGATCTTGCTCAAATCTAAGAGATAGCAATTCTAGAACTGCTAAATTTCCATTGATTTCAAAGGCTGTGTAGTTAACAATTGTCATACTGACCACAAGAGAATAACTATCCATTTATACACAGATTCACACAAATCAATGAGGATCAATTAAAAAAAAAAGAAAGAAAAATGGGTTAAGGATAAGAACAGGTGACATGTCTCTCCCTGAACCACTTTGTCATTCATACATCATCATATACGTACAAAGTGGCAACGTATGCTAAGTTTAATAAATAAATCTTCTTTATCAAAAACCAAAATTTTAAAAAGTAAAAAACAAGGTTTACTTTTCACTTGTCAGATTAATGAGATTCTATTTTGAAAAAACCTATTTTGAAAATATTTAGAGACAAATATGTTCTCTAGTATTTTAGTGGGAGTGTAAATATGCATAAATTTTAGAGTATTCCAGAAACATTTATCAAAATATTAGTTTTACATATCCTTTGATGCTGCTGTAACAACTAGGACAGATTCAGAAATTGATGATCTGAGAAGCATACAAATAGACAAAATAGAACCCAGAGAAGTCATTACAGGGTTGTGTGTACTATTAAAAAACTAGAAGCCATATGAATGGTCATCACTATAGAATGGATTAAATACAGGGCAACCATACATCATGGATTTCCAAGGACAATTCCAGTTCATGGCTGTTGTTCTGTCATGAGCATTTTTATAAATAGTGCCCTCATTCCACTATCAAATTCTTTCATTTTGAAAGTTAAGTGACAAGATTACTCTATTTAAGTATTATAAGCCAAATTAAGTATTTTTATAGTGATTGGAAATGGCATAAAACTATATCATCAGACATTATGTCACATGGAAAATAATATAATAGAAAAAGTAGTGTATAAACAAGTTTCAAAATATAACTATTAATTTTTTAAATATATGTAAAAGCATATGCACACTCATCTATGTGAATGCTTACTGATACAAGAAATTAGTAACTGATAAGTGGGATTCAGGCAATTTTTATTTCATTATTTATATTTCTGTGGATTGAAATTTTGTAATAAGTATATATTATAATAATAAAAATGATGAATTTGTTTTCATTTGGGAAGAACAGCAGGTCAAGTGTAAAGAAAGATCAGATAAATCAGATAATACATATACGAAACGATAAGTTGAACAAGTTGCTTTGTGTCTATTAGATATTAAACTATAAGTTAAAGTGTATTCAGTTTTTTTTTGAACAACCTTACAAGATTTTAACAAAATAATATAAAATATATATATATATTCTGGATATTGCAATTATTCCCAGGAGTGCCCCCCCAATTACCCTCCTTTATCCCTCCCTTCCCCTTCCCACTATAACTCTAAAAAAAGTATTAGATTGTAAAGCATTACATCTTATCTGGAAGTGTATTCAGTTTTAATATGAACGATCTTATTCTGTGTAAAGACATAAAGGCTTTATAAAAAGGTTTTATAAAAAACCCAATGAAAGTTAATCTTATTACTATTATTTAGTAAAGAGATGGATGGATGGATAGATGGATGGATGTTTAGATATATAAATAGAGAGATGTGCAACAAGTAAAGTTTCCAAGAGTTTCATCAAGGAGTAATTTGATCGTCATCTTGGAGCTCTCGTTTTGGCATTTCATAGGCCAGTGCTAGGTCACTGTCCAAAGGCCAACTGCTACCAGATTAACGAAAACAGCACTAAACTATCAGTAGCTTCTGATATTTTGCTACAGAATAACTGAGAATGGCAGTAGCCTTAATGAGAAGAGATAGTGAAATAACAAGGACTTTGTCACATGTGTCTGAACTGCTGTGTCCCTTTGCCCTGCACCTGCTGTCAGTGTTTTTAAACTGGTGACAAGGGGAATTTCTTTAACTGATAGAATTCAAGGCTGAATTTCTTTTGTGTCAAATGCCAAATTCTCCTTTTTCCATTTTGCCTTTTCTCCATATACTAAATCATTCTTATTTATTGTATGGAAAGTAGGTGAAAACAAGTGTTAATATGAAGGATATAGGCAGAAACAAAGACACAATCAGGGCTGTGGCTTTGACCATCTTATTAAAAGGGTTATATTCTTGATTTTAAATTTTTTGCCTGCCAAGTTTCACTTGGAACAAACATTGTTACTCCAGTAGAGCTGTAAAAGTTACCAGCTTTTCTGCAGAATCAGTAATATTTTGGTACTGTATAAAAATGCTTTCTTCATAAATTTCATCCTAAATATTTGATCTTCAAATCTAGTTAGGGTAAAAAGAAATAATACCATGAAGAACTCAGATAAGTCAAAGTAAAATTCACATGTAATGAGAAAAGAGATGTTAAAAAATACTTTCAAAACTTGATTAAATTAAGAAGTGATGATACTAAGTGGTATTTTGCAATCAATCTTGTTTTCCTTCTTATGTCAGTGTTAAACACTCTGATTTTCTCTCACACTAAAATAAAATCATCAGTGAGATAGCAATATTCAATCTGTATATTCATCCTTACTCTAAAATATATGTATCTATCTATTTCAAAATAGTTCTAATTTTATGCATTTTATTCATTTGATCCTATGCATTGATTTCAAAGGAGTTCTAATTGTACATATGGTCCTTTGTTCAGTGCAAAGGAAAAAAACCTTGCATTATAATTTCTACTCCCTTTTCCCAGCAAGTGCTCAACTGATACATGGTAGACATGCAAATGTTTGTCTGTGACTTTTCTAGTACCAATTAAATGAGTGGGGAATATGGATTTTCCATGACAAGCTTAACCAGAAACGTCAACAGCTGAGCAGTGGAAGGCTGACATCATCCACCATAATGAAAAACAATGACCAAATCACCAATATCTGTCAGTTTCTTAAAGTTCAATTGGTTGTGATTTCTTTTCTTTCTAAGTAAATATTCATTTTTGGACCACATTGATATTGAAAATTTTGGATTAAAAAAAAAATAACATGGTCCTTAAGATTGCAAAAACTGGGGCTGGAGCAATGGCTTGGCGATTAAGGCACTTGCCCAGAATGCACGAGTACACGGGTTCGAACCCCAGCACCCACATACACAACTGTCAGAACAACGAATGCCATGTGAAAAATTCAATAAAAATTGATTCTCTCTGCCTCTGTCTCTTTTGCTGCCCTTCTCTCTTTAAAAAGAAAGAGATTGTAAAAAGCTTTAGGCTTCATAAAGCTTGGATCCTTTCTTGTGAGCAATAGTTGCCATTATTTTTACTATTATTTCTATAAAATAATGAGAAACAGTATACAGGTTCACAACACCATAAAATTGAAACCACACATTTTTCTCATTGGTCTTCACTTAATGAAAAATGTTATTTGTCACAAACTGCTGCTAAACTGTTAGAAAGAATACAAGATTTGATGTCTACTTTGGGAAATCTTTAACACTCTGCTGTCTTCTTTTTCCCCTTGAAACAGTAATCCCCAGAGAGTGAGTCAGAAATTTCCTCCTCTCCTGAGTGCCTGGTTTTTAGGCCACCAGAATGTTATTCCTGATCTAATTCCACTAAGATCTCTTCATCAGCTAATGGGATACACAATTTCTGTCAAAGAATCATGTGGGATTTAAAGGGAAGGTGGCTGACACATTTTGAGGAATCATAGGAAACCTCAGAAATATCCACTGCATTGCAGTAATCCCAAGATATCATACTTTGATCCAGTAGAGCAAGGGCACAGAGCCTAGAGGACCCAAAGATGCATTATAAAAAGATGGTATGACATCTCAGAAGCAGAGGTTATTCCTCCACGAGATACCCATTTTATGCAAGAGTTCTTCTGGGGGTAACTGCAACAGGTGAAACTCAAGGTGGTCATCCATGTTTGGGCATTACTCCTGGATAACTATGTATATATACATTAGTTATTGATGGTTTGATAATGTTTCCCTCTAATTTGTATCTCTATATACTCTTAATAAAAAAAAAAGATGGTATGAGATGGTATATAAAAGTTTAGTTGCATATTATGAATGGCCTATTTTATCAGTAAAATGATTAAGATCTGAAATACTTATAAACCTATGATGTAGAAAGAAAAGCAGCAGGAGAGTACAAATTGTATCAGGTAAATAAATGAGGTAAAGTCTAAGTAAAGGAAGTAGAGTCTAAGGAAGGCCCAAACAACGAACATTAGAATCTGTCATTCCCACTTGCAGTGTGGTCTCAAAAATTATCCAGTTTCTCTACTTTCTCCTCTGTAAAATGGGGATGATAATAGTATCTATCTCAAAGGTTTTGGAGAGGGTCAAGTGAATGAAAATACATAAACCACTTGGAATGATAATGAGAATATGGTAAATGCTATGCACAACATAGCTTCATTGTTATAAAATTACCCTAGGCACTTGGAACAGAATCTAAAACATCTTGCTCCCAACTATGAACCAAAATATAGACTTGGTTTTTTTTAAAGATAGAGTAGAAATAAGGCAAAATAAATGTGTCTGTAAAATAACTCTTTCTTCTAAATAAGGGAATAGCAAAATTGAAGAACACCAACTATGACATAGAGTCTATAAAAATATTGAGGATAAAAAATGAACTTCCTCTGAAAGAAATTTAGAGATAGAATAACTTCTTAAAATTTGCACATGAGGAAAAATAGCAAATCCAAAATTGTTTTTAATTCTCAAAAGAAAATTGTCTTCTATAAAATAAGAGAAAAATAGAAAAAGAGAACAAATGCTAGGTTAAAGATATAATAAAGTACAAAATATGAGAGATGGATGGGATAAGAAATAATTTCATAGATGATAAGAAATAATTTCATAGACACTGTAAATACAAGTGGAAAGGAAAATGTCAATGCCTTTTGTCAGTAATCAGGGACAGAATTGACCTTGTTGAAAACTGCATCAACGATCTACCAGAGAAGCCCAAGAAGTTTCCCATAAGGGAGAGAGAAAGAGAAAATGAGGAATACAATACATAATACAATGATGTAAAAAAGACCAACTGAGAAAAAGTGTTCCTAAATAAGCAATGAATAACAGAATCCAAAATAATTATAAAAGCATAATTCCTTAGCTAAAAATCAAACAATTAGAGTGAATGAGAAAATGGGGTTGAATCATCAAATGCTAGATGATTTGATGAGAAGAAATCTCCACTTAAATTCATGCAACTTTTTACTTGTAGTTATAAGAGCAGAAAAGAAATCCCCATAGGGATTCAGGAGAAAGAATAATAAAAACCCACTAAAAATAAAATGTTAAAAGTAGAAAATCTGACTGTGCTCAAAAGAAGAGAATCTAGCTGTACCTATACTACTCTCCTGCAATGATAAAGTCAGAAAACAACACAGCAAGCTCAGTAGCTATTTGAATATGGTAAAATTGTGATCCTTGAATAAAGACCCAGGTGAATGAGGGGGAAATTTACTAGGAAAGAGCATTGAGATTTCAGGAAGTAAAAGTGCTACATAAAGGTTACCGAGTGTCTTAATTTGTTTTCTGCTGCTATATTAAAAAAAAAAAAACAACTACTTAATACTTGGAAGTGCATAAAGGAAAAAGTTCATTTTGACTCATGGATCTATATGCTTGGAGCCCAACAGCATGGTGCTGGCATCTGGTCAGTATCTTATGAGGGGGCTCCTTGCTGCTCAATAACATATTAGAAGGCAAGAGAGAGCCCAGAAAGCCAAGCGTAATGTTTAGAAATCCACTGTTGTGAGAACAAACCCACTCTCATGAGAACATTAATGTCCTAATGTAATGAGCTAATCATCTCTTACAGTCCCTATAACCCAACACCAACATGGTGGCAATCAAATTTCAACTCAGAGGCAACAAATGACAGCCCCAAGTTTATGCTATTTTAATCACATCAATAGGTATGCTGGCTAAAGTGCCCACAGAATCAGCGTACATTGGCAACAGTTTTAGTTGTAGCCATGGCTTGGAAATATCCTACACCTCTTCTCACTGACCATTCCTCTTTAGTCATAAGATGCAATGAAAGTTAAGTCACACCCCCGTTTGAGAGTCCCTGATACGTTGGCAAAGACTCATCATCTACATTTCCTTGCAAAAGTAAAACAAAACCTAAAAGTTTTCAACAGATTTCAAAATGCAGAAATGATCACTCCACGAGCTTTGATAATGTAGAAAACAAATGAGAAATTAAGAGAAACTAAACCAAGATTTAAACAAAAATAGCAAAAACCATCTAGAAATTAGAGTACTGTTAAGTAAATAGCTCTTGCAATACTTCAAAGACTCAAGTGTGACCTGATGGCATGACCTAGATGAGGAGAAAGAGTTGTCCCTTACTGCCTTTTGCTCATGAGAATGCTTCACTGAGGCCAGCCACCAGTCTGCACTCAGTCTCTTTCTTCAGGGCTCTGCCAGCTCTGCCTAGGATATCTTCCTTATCTTTCTGCCTGTCTGGAGGTCAATTATGCATCTTCATTACCTAAGCAATTTGTGCACTGAATGTGGAATGGATTTAGGATACAGGAAGAAGTGGAAGAGCAAAGCTGTCAGTACTCAACATGTGACATATAGGAGGTTCTTTACGCAAAGCATCCCAAGTCTACAGCGATCCTACCTGCCTGTTCAACGGGGTGTACTTCTCTTCCCTTTTACTGAAATGCACATGCATGTGCACCCTAGAAGCATTTCTTATACAGAGAAATCAGCAGTCAAGTCACCCCTTCCTCACAGATGTTCCCTAGAAAAGCTAATCTGGTTTTATTAACATAAACAGACATTTTCCCTCTGTCCTTTCAAAATGAGATGTCATGGTGTCGATCACATTACTGGATGCCACTGGGGGCAGTAGTCTGAGAGGTGGGGCATATCCATTGGGCTGAGGAATAAAGTAAAAGCTTTTGAAGGTAAATGGATGGCTATAGAAGAGATCATGCTGAGTAAAATCAGCTTAACCCAGAGATCTAAGGGTCGATTATCTCCACTCATCTGTGGAGGTGGGGACTAGACCCTGGACAATGAGAAAGTTGGTCTATTAGCATGTGTTAAATCCAGATAAGATGTAATGTTTTACAACCTAATACTTTTTTTAGAGATATAGTGGGAAGGGGAAAGGCGGGATAAGGGAGGGTAATTGGGAGGGGCACTCCTTGGGGTAATTGCAATATCCAGAATATATACACATTTTATATTATTTTGTTAAAAACTTGTATGGTTGTTCAAAAATAAAAAATAAAAATAAAAAAAGCTATGTTTGGTGATATTTGTATAAAGAATCAAAACAACTGTGAAACACTCAAGGTTAGTCAAAACAGAAGCTCAGAACTCAGCCCTAAAGTGGAGAATATTTTAACGCCACATAATTAGTAGATACTGTTGTTAACAAAAGGAGTAGGAGACCTTGGGCATAGGCTCATAGTGGTCACTCAACCTTCTTCAGTGAACAATGACATTTGGTCTATTAAGAAAAAACGAGGAGAGGGTTGGAGCGTTTGCTCAGCAGTAGAGTGCTTGCCTGGCATATGGAAGGACCTGAGTTCGAACCCCAACACCTGTATACTACAAAGAGTTAGAAGAACAAAAAACAGATGAAAAGATAAATAAAATTAATTACCTCTCTCTAAAAAATAACATAAAATAAAAAAGAAAGAACCTGAGAGAAAGGAAAATAGAATGTGAAGAAGAAGCACACTGTGTTGACCCTTCTTCGTAGAAATACTAAATAGCAAAACTTGCCAAGGAACAGTCCAGGAAGGACTGGGAAGAAATAGAAATGTATAGAAATAAAGAATGAAATTTGGGAGAAGGAAACTTGTTGCAGGCCAATAACTACTTTGAAGCTATTTTTCTGTTTAGATTCTAATGGGTAGGGGCTGGGGTGCTGGCTCTGAGGTTACAGCACTTGCCCGGCATGCACAAGTACAGGGGTTCAAACCTCAGCACCCACGTACACAACTGTCAGAGCAACTAAAGCCATGTGAAAAACTCAATAAAAATTGATTTTTTCTCTCTCTCTTTCTCTTTCTCTCTCTGTCTCTCTCTCTTTCTCTCTCTCTGTCCTTCTATCTTTAAAAAATTTTTAAAAAATCTAATGGGTAGGTAGCATTTCAAAAGACAAAATCAACAGTGAGCTAAAGAAGTCTATCAGACAGGTAAACTTTGGCTCTCTCAGCTGCTCCTCTAAACACTAAAATTGTCCCTTAACTCCTGGTAATGTAATGGTTTGAGTATGTTTGTCTTTTTCCATTAGATTTGGAGGTACAGAGTAGGCGCCTGCCTGCCTCTTGGGTGTTCAGTGCCTGACAACAATAAGTGTTTCTTGAAAGAATAAATGGCATGGTTATATAGGCAAGAATTAGTGTTCTTATATATATCCAAGTCTCCAACTGACAGCAGGAATCTCCTGAGTCAGTAGTTCAGACTCTTGGAGAGCTTCAGTGACAAACAGTCTATTACATACAAAAGCAATTCAGATCATTTAAATTATTGGGTAATTTAATTATTCAAATGAGTACTTTAAATTAATATAACATATCACATTAAAATATCCTTCCTTCCTCTGATTTGACCATACAAAAATAAATGGAACATGTATACCATGCAGTCCCTACTTAAAATTGAACATCCATTAGCGTGTATTCTCTTTGACCTTATTATCATAAGCTATTAACAAATGCAGAAACTGAGGCTGAAATAAATTAAGTAACTTGCCCAATGTCAGACAGTTGGGTATTAATTGCTGTTCTGGGACTTGAACTCAACTGATTTTGACTTCATAATTTATGAGCATAACCACAATGCTGTACTGAAAATTACTGCAGTTTCCTTGAAGTACCTTTGTAAGAGTGTTTTTTACAACATTAACCATTCCAAAATTCTTTCTCCATTTACCATTTAATTTGTCATTATCTTTCTCCAATGGAGCACAAAAATTAGCACCATGATTTAAAGTTTGTCTATTTAGAACACAATGCAGAAGGACCATCACCAAATTTAATGTGGAAAAAAATTTCATCTAAATGAACTAAAATTATGTGGGTGTTACTAAAATTATTTGGTGTTACCAAAAAGTAATTCTCTCAAAGAAAGACTTTCCCAAACTAGTTGCAAAATTCATTGTTTTTGATAAAGTGCAAGATCATTTATCTTTGTTAAGTGTCATCATTTTAGATTAGTTCTGTCACAACCATTTTAAAACTTGATTCTGACATCTATCATATTAGTCTCCAAATTTTATGTCATCTGCAAATTTGATCATTATGCTTCCTAAGGATTTAGCCATGTCATTGCTAAAATTTTAAAAGAACAAGATAAATCACAGAGTTTGGCAGTATTGTATTAGAAATGCCCTTGAACACAGAAATAACATCTCTGGAGAAATTTCTCAGTAATTTGCAGGAAAATAATCCAGATTATTTTTCACCATATCATTAATCAGGAAATAAGAATAAGGTTTGTTTAGATACCATGCAGAAATCACTATACCCTACCTGTCATGCCTATCAAAGCAGTCTAATTTGTTTTGGCATATTATTAATTGATGCATCTATATAGACTCCTGGTAATCACATAATATTTTCTATGGACTAAGAAAAAATATGCCTTATAATATGCCCTTGAGTTTTTCAGGGAGCAAAAGTCAATGTGCTTGGGGGGCTCTTATCTTTTTCTGGAAAGGGAAAATTGATTTTTTTTGGTAGAAGGTTCAGTGAAATGTATGATGGTATTTTTCCAGATGTCATATTTTTAGATATTATGCATTTTTCTTAGCAGACACACTCTGGCCATTTCATCAGTTTCAAAATAATATGTGCCTTACATTTTGCATTATTTCAAAATACATATTCTTTCAAAATGTTTGAAAACTTTGGAACGTTTACTGTATTATATTCAATATTACAGTGTTTTAAAACTGGAAGATAGACTACGTGTAGAATTGTCAAGGAAACAGGGTAAGTTCCTTATTACTACCAAAATAATCTGCCATTTAGAAGATATCAGATACATTTCTGTCAGCTATCAAATACACCTTGGCTAGTTTTCAAAAACTAAATTGTTATATGGTGCACATGTACAGATATGTAACAACAAATCCCATCAATATATATAGCTATAATGCACTGATAAAAATGTGGGGAAAATAAATAAATAAAATAATATCCAGTAAGCATAAAAAAATTAGTTCATCGTACCATAGCATTTAGTTTATTTAAAATATATGTCCCCATTTACAATAATGATTTCTAAAAAATTTTTCCTGTTCAAAACTGTGAATTTAACTCAATATTGTACTTGAATCTTTACCAAGAGAACCCTGCTCTCAGCAAGCAGAAATTGGCATAAACCCCATTGAACATTTCACAATTTCATTCACTTTGATCACACATGATTTAGCAATTTTGGTCAGTCTTCTGCCAGGATTTGATCTCATCTGAACCTTCACTGGATCTTCTCCAGGGTTACTGAACACGTTTGGGGGTATGTTGACCAACCAGTCTTGAAGAGCTTTCCAAGCAGGGGTGTGCTGATGACTTGGTCATTTATGACTTTGCCCATGCGATAGAATAGGAATCTTATTGCAGTTCCTTCAGATTCCACATGATGGTGGCCTTGTCTCCGCAAACAGGACCTCGAGTCCCTCTGTGCTGGAAGTTGATTGGCCTCAATTTCAAGCTTCTGCAATAAAGCAGCTGTCAACTTGCCAGAGCCCCCTGTGAAAGGGCTGAGGTTCGCAGCTTGGGGCTCCAACCACCTGTGGCTGAGACACAGGCACAGAGAGCAACATGATGCTTGCAGAGAGCAGTGTGAATAGCTGAACACTTTCAGATCCTTCTGATTTACTCAAGTGTGTTTTGCTTTTGAGTTGTGTTTTCCTTTTGAAAAATTTTCGAACACAATTTCAATTTTGAGAATGAAAGATGAAAATACATAGGAAGAACTTAAATAATGCCACCTCCTACATGATGTTTATTAGCCTTTACTCTCCCAACCCCCTATAGGGCAAGGCTAACCAGCACAAAAGCCAACATGTGTGTCTTGAGTGTTGAAGGCTAATTCAGACTGAGAACTGTGTGAAGTGAAAAATGCACCCAAGATTACAAAGATTTAACACCAAAAAATAAAGACTATTGTTTAATATAAAGAAAGATCATACTTAAGTATATTATTAAAACTGATTTCACCTGTTCCTTATTATATTTTTAAATGTGGCTATTACAAATATTAAAATTGCATCTCACTTGCTTTTGGGGCTCATGTTGTATTTCTGTTGGACTGGGCTTGTCTACAAGAAAGACCACCAATGATGGTATTAAGCACTGAGAGTCCTTGTATTTCCATGCATTGTTTCCTCAGAAAATCTCTTAAAGTCTCAGCCCACCTATCAATTCTACCCAGAATCTGAATTCTCAGGAGACCTGTGGCACAGACACATTTTAAAGAGTTCTAAAAGAAGATCTGATCATAGTTGATCATCAGAATTATGTGTGTAGGAGGAACTTTTAATTGATTTCTGATCCTCTCTAAACATGTTGACTGAACAGATGTGAACTGATGGATATTTTACACCCCTATATTTTTTTTCTTTCTGCTTATTGTCCCTCACTAATTCCTTTTTCTAAGAGGAAGGGATGATATTCAGATAGGGGGATACTATGCTGCCTGAACACACTACTGTGGAAGAGGCATGGTGAATATTAGGGGTTGAACGCAGAAAGATGGGTTGAATCAGAGTGGACTGAAGATTGCCACCTTAAAGTCCTTTTCCAGAATGTCTGGTGTCACCAAGGAGGGCACATCCTATCGTACAAACAGAACATGGCATAAGTGAAAAAACAGCTGCTTTACTGATGGTAGGCTCCATGTCTTAATCCAAGATCAACATATGAAAATCAATAGCTTTCCTAGATCCAATAACGAACCTGCTGATAAATCAGGAAAATTACCCCACTCACAATAAGTTCAAAAAATAAAAACAAAACATTTGGGAATAAATCTAACAATGGAGGTAAAAGACCTCTATAATGAAAATTCTAGAATACTAACAAGCGAAGAGGTTAGAAGATGGAAAAACCACCCATGGTCTTGAATAGGCAGAAATGATATTGTCGAAATGGCCACAGTACCGCAACATTATATAGATTCAATGTAGCTCTCATCAAAACACCAATGACATTTTTCACAGAATAAAAAAAAAGACAGTCCTAAAATTGATCTGGAAGAACAAAAGTCCTAAAATAGCAAAAGTAGTACTAAGCACGAAGAGCAAGACTGCAGGTATAACATCACTTGATCTTAAAGTATACGATAGAGCTACGGCAACAAAAACAGCAAAATAGCAACACCCAAACAAACAAAGACCAATGGAATAAAAGACACAAAGACCAACCCATGTAGGTAGAGTTATCTGATATTCCACAAAGGCGCTGAAAACATTCATTTTTTGATAAATGGTGCAGATAAAACTAGGTATCCATATATAGAAAAATTAAATTGGATTTTTGTCTCTCACCCTGCAAAAATAATCAACTCAAAGTGGATCAAAGACCTAGGAATTAGAGCAGAAATTTTGCAACTGCAAGAAGAAGACAGACTCAATATTCCAATGCACTGGCACAAGCACCAAAGTCCTTAATAAGACGCCTACATCTCAAGAGATAAAAGCAAGAATCGATAAGTGGGTGGCCGGAGCGGTGGCTCAGAGGTTTTGGTACTTGCCTGACATGCGCGAGGACACGGGTTCGATACCCAGCACCACATACACAATGAAGTGTCTGAGCAATGAATGCCACGTGAAAAACTAAATGAAAAAAAAATTGATTCTCTCTCTCTCTCTCTCTTTCTCTCTCACTGTCCCTCTGTCTTAAAAAGAATCAATAATTGGGATATTGTCAAATTAAAATACATTGACACAGCAAAGGAAACAAAGAAGAATATGAAAAGAGAGCCTACAGAATGGTAGATCTTTGCCACCTACTTCTCTGGTGGGAGATTAATATCCAGAATATATAAAGAACTAAAAAAAAAATCAGCAAAGAACTAAGCAGATCTTTCACAAAAGAAGAAATCCAAATGGCCAGCAAATACATGAAAAAAAAAAGTTCAACCTTTTTAGCAGTTAGGGAAATGCAAATCATAGCTACACTGAGAATTCATCTCATTCCAGTTAGAATGGCATTAATTAAGATCACAAAAAACAATAACTGCTGATGAGAATGTGGGGGGAAACTTACACTCATACCTTGTTGGTGGTACTAGCACTTGGGAAAACAGTATGAATGTCCTCAAAAGACTAAAAATGGAGTCTCCACATGGTGCAGCTATTCCACTCCTTAGTTTTTAATCTAGAAGAATTCAAATCGGCATGTTGTAGTAATACAGTCACTATATTAATGTTTATATCAACACAACTCACACTAACCCAAATATGGAATCAGCCTGGGTGCCCATCAGCAAAGGAATGGGTAAATAAAATATGGTGTGCATAACAGCAAAGTTTAACTCAGCCACAAAGAAGGGTGAAATTGTGGCATGTGCTGACAAGCAATTGCTTGCAGGACCAATAGCCCACTGAATGAGATAAGCCAGGCTCAGAAAGCAAGGTCGGGTGTTTTGTCTCCTATGTGGAAAGTAGAGGAAAATAAGGGGAAAGAAGAGGTGATCCCATGACGATAAAGAAAACTCAATGGCATAGAAAAAGGAGTTGAGAGGGAAAGAGAAAGAACAAGAAAACTCAATGGAATAGAAGAAAGAGTTGAGAGGGAAAGAGAAAGAATGAGAAACTCAAAGGAATAAAAGAAGAGGGTTGAAAGGAAAAGAGGAAGGATGAGAAAACTCAATGGAATAGAAGAAGGGGTTTAGAGGGAAAGATGAATGAGAAAAGGAAGAAGCTGTGGAATGAAACTGACCAAATTATGCTATTTAAGAAGATCAGCAGCAAAAAATTCAAATGATGAATTATGGCAGGAACTGGACTGTAAGTTAGCAGTTGACCTGATTTCTCCATGCCAATAGTGAAGGCTTGAGATTTTTTTAAAATTAAAAAATAGAAATTATATATGCATAGCACCCTACATGTTTATATATATATATATACACATGTGTGTGTGTGTGTATATATATATATATATATACATATATATAGTAAAATAAAGAAGTCAAACTAATTAAGATATGCTTTGCTTACCTACTTTAAAAAAAAGTAGAGAATTTCTATTCATTATTTTGTTAACCTGGAAACAAATATAAAATCACATACATTGGATACACTTTAGACTGAAGAGCCATCAAATCTTTCCCTGCATTACTCAGATACATCTTTTCTACATTTTGAAGCTGATGAATCTTACCTTTAGTTAAATGTATCATCTTAGTGGAAAGAAAAGTCTCTGTAGAAGTAAAATGTATTAATTCAAAATGAGCCACATGCTTGGGTGGGGTGTTGGAGAACTTTTGAGCATCACGTAGAGAAAAGAGGGGATGGAATTCATAATAGATACAAAGTATAACACAAAAATATAAATTGTTACCTTATTAACCACTCACAAGGCAGGCGCCCACTTCCTATGTGCCTGACCTGTTCCCCTTGTTCAGGTTAAAGCAAGAAACACAACAGTCTCAGCCTGTGGAGATGAGTTGAGTCTCACATACACAATGCTTTTGACCCAGAAGATTGCTAGACAACTTCCGTTGAAAACATTGCATCTATCACTGGTGAAATCCATTGTTTTTAAACCCAAGAAAATAATGATAAATACTAATGATTATACTAAGTAAGTATGTCTAAACACCTGCTTGGTGTAATTCATAGTACTACTTCTCATACAATATCTCACAGAAATGCCTTAGAGGTAATATGATTGCCATTATTTTGCTTATAGGAAATAGTTCATTGAGATGAAGTTCAACGTTTATAAGAACTGCAGGAACTGGAATATTAATCCAAGTGATCTAATGGTGCTATTTCCAAATCAAAGGAAGAGTGTTCAAAGAAAATGCATTTTCTGGGCCTCATAAAAAGTAAAACATCTGAATCATCCAAAGTGGAGTATTATCAAGATTCAGAACAAATTTCTCCCTTACTTTATGAAAAACCTGAATAGATCTTCAAAAAATGGAAAAGAAAACTCATCCTCATTATTTGCTTATAATTTCAGGAGAAAATTATCTCAAAACTATAGGTCATGGAAATAAGTATCACTTTGCAATGTATATGCATACACAAATTTAATCTAAGACAAAAATGTTCAATCAACAAGCTCTTTCCGTGCCTTGTCCTTTCCTTTCTGTACCTTTATTTCTGTATTTATATCATTTTCTGAGTCAAGAGGGCAATATTGAATAATGTGGGCTACAGGAACTCTGGCAAAAAAAAAAAAAGATGTGTTGGTCATCTTTCTGTCACTATAAGAGTATCTGAAATAATCAACTTACAAAGGAAAAAAAGTATTATTTGGGCTCATGGTTTTAGAACTTTGAGATTAAAAGTATCATTGGTTGGTTCCATTGCTTGTGGACTTGTGGCGAGGCACCATATCATGGATAGAGCTTTTAGCAGAGCAAAATCACTCATCTTATGATCAGAAACCAAAAAAGGAAG
The DNA here is from genome assembly GCA_004027875.1 of Aplodontia rufa. Lineage (NCBI taxonomy): Eukaryota > Metazoa > Chordata > Mammalia > Rodentia > Aplodontiidae > Aplodontia > Aplodontia rufa. The sequence continues at coordinate 16,161 of PVKS010034701.1, forward strand.
CAGAAAGAGCCAGGTCTCACACTCCATTCAAGGGCATGCCCTTGACCTAAATATCTCCCATCAGGCCCCTCCTCTTAAAGGCTCTGCCATCTCCAAAAGCACCAAGCTGGGACCAAGCCTTTAAAACACAGTTGGGGCTCATTCAGGATACAAAGTACAGCAAATACCAAGCAATAGATCTTGGTGGAGAGATAATAGTGGAACATCTCAGAATGCAATGGAAAGTTTTCACTCACCAAGCTGACATGACTGCGCTGTGTCAGTTTCCGGGCACACACTTGATTAAGAGGATACTGTCATACCTGTCCTTCTAGCTCTGCTTCATGAACTGGGAATGGAACAAAATGAACGCAATGAAGGCAAGTGTTCCCTGAGAAGACTGTACTTTTTATAAAATACAAATACAGATAACAAATAAAGTGAGTCTTTGGGCATCACGCTGGACTTTTGTCTACCAAGTGTAGCATATACCAATACAGCAGACATTTCACAGTCCGTAAGTCCACCCAGCATCCCTGATTGCACAAAACCCCACTTTCGCTCTGAGCTAACAGTTCTGTAGTATAAAGCTGCATTTACATCTTCCTCCAATTCCTGTCCAAAGCCATGCAGTTTTGATTCAACTGTTCCAAGATAAGCCTGTACATCACTGGCTGTTTTCATTTTAAATATTCGCTTTTGCTTTCTAGATAAAAGCAGCATATGTTCATATTTAAAGAGTATATTAAGACCCAAAAGAAGGGTCCACCTACCAAAACTCCCAAAACTTACTTGGATTATGCAACCTCCCGTCTGGATGACACATTTGACACTTATCTAGGCAACCTTTATTCATGCCTTCTGATTTTGTGAATTTGTCTACTCACTAAACCTTAAACCCTAATATAAATAATTTCAGCACTTTGATAGTCACTCATAGACATGCACACTCAATGCAGGAAAACTTTTACCCAGCACAACATGTGAGTTCCTTCCTTGTCGGTGAAGTTCTTATTCTGAAGACAACTTTTGTTCTTACAAAAAAAGTGAATTTAGTGCCACTCTTTTCACATTTTTGTGGTTTGTACTGATGACTTCTCAGCTTAAATTGACCCCTAAGAGTACTGAAGTGCTGATAGCAATTCTTAGGTACAAGAGTTTGAGATGTGCCTATGGAGAATATATGTGCGTTATATAAACTTTGTTCAACATGTGTGAGTTCAATGCTAACAAAACAATCTATATTGAGTAAGATATTTTGAAACAGGAGCACACACACAATAGTTATTATTGATGGGTTGATTAAAATGTGAACGGTGGCTCACAATAACCCAATGCTTTTTTCCCTAGGAGTCCTGATTCAGTACCCGGTAATCCAGTGTCTGTGTCCAATTCATCATAAGACTATATAAAATAACAATGGTATATCTGTGTTCAATTCATCATAGGATTATATAAAATAACAATTGTATATCTGTGTTCAATTCATCATAGGATTATATAAAATAACAATGGTATATCTCCCTAGAAAAATACAAGTTTCCTTTAATATGATAGCAGAAGTATTTTTAAAAGTAAACCTCTGGTTACCCCGTTCTCTGTCTTTGAATATTTCATCCATAAATAATAAAAATAAAAAGAAAACAATGCAATATGATTTTCAGTGTAACTTGATCAAGATTAAGTTCATATGCAAAAATAATTGTAGGTAACAAACAAATCCCAAATCCCAGTTGATAATCCTTCACCTGCTCACTCTGCTATAGGTCTTCATGGTTCAAGAGCAGCTAAGAAATATTGCAGGGAGGAGAAATTTGGGAACTACTGGTGGAGTAAAATTGAATCCATGCTAAATCTGAAAATGTTTTTTCAAAAAATATTCTTGTACATCAGAGCATAGTTTACAAGGAAAAGACTCTAAAGCTGCACAATTTGAAATTGAAATGAAGCAAAAGTAAAAATCTCAGTGTGGAAAGACAAATATGTACAAAAAGACTGAAGGATTTACAATCACTTTGCTACCAACACGAAACATTAAAATATACTAACCTCAAAACATTACGTTATACCCCATAAATGTGGGTTATTTTGATGTTTAAGAATAATATTAACAGAGGCTGGAGTAGAGGCTCAGCAGTTGTAGCATTTGCCTGGCATGTGCAAGGACCTGAGTTCAAACACCAGCACCACATATACAACTAAGTGTTAAATTGCAAATTTAAGGCAACCTAGAAACTTAGCAAGACCATATCACAAAATAAAAAATAAAAAAAAAGGACTTGGGATGTGGCTCAGTAGTTAAGTGCCCCTGGGTTCAATCCCCAGTATCAATAATAATAATGATAATAACAATAATAGTAATAATAATATAATAATATTTTAAAGAAAGTTATTTTTCAAATTTCGAATATTTCATTTATTTTTAAATTTATTATTAGTGCATTATAGTTGTACATAATGATAGGATTTGTTGTCACATATATATAGATGTACACAATACAGCGATACAATTTGGTCAATATCTGCCCTGCCTCCCCCGCCCCACACCTCTCTGCCTCTCTCCTCCCATCACCCGATCCCTTGCCTCTATTCTGGTTGCTATATTTTTCTCAAAATACCCAAGTACAGTGCCATAATTCTTGTACCTATGAAGAACATTTTTACATATATGACTATAGTATATACAGTGACATACTTACAAATGCTTGGAATGTACCTTGCTTTATCTCAGTTCCAACATTTCCCCTTCTCCTCCCTTCCTATCATCCCTTGTTATTCTTCGATATATTTGACAATGGGATTAAACATTTACGTTTCTGTAATGGCATGCTGTATAGCTTCTTCAAATATCTATGCAGTGTCTTGCAACTATATCTCATTAATATTAACATATTGAATTTTTGTTCTATGGTTCTAAACCATTTGTTTATCTACCTTCCCCACCCCCAGCCTGGGTTGAGCTCCAGCCTCCACAAACGAGGGAAAACATTTGGCCCTTAATTTTCTGGGATTGGCTAACTTTACTCAGTGTGATTTCTTCCATTGCCATCCATTCACCTTCAATGGATTTAACATCATTGTTTCTAATGGCTGAGTAGAACTCCATTGTGTGTGTGTGTGTGTGTGTGTGTGTGTGTGTGTGTGTGTACAAGAGGTTTTGGATCCATTCATCCAGTGGTGGGCATATGTGGGTTGGTTCCATAATTTAGCTATTGTAAATTGAGCTGCTATGAACGTAGAGTTTGCTGTGTCACAGTAATGTACTGACTCTGACTCCTCTGGGAAAATACCCAGAAAAGGGATAGCTGGGTCATTTGGTGGATCCAACCCTAATTTTTTGAAGTGAAAATTTCAAATATTTTAATGGAAAAATAATTACATACATTTCCTTGGTTTGGTAGGTATAAATTATTCATATGTTCACATCCAATTGTCCATGTAATCTAACTTTAACAAAGAAAACTTTTCCCATGGAACATATTTTAAGATTCATAGAAAAATTTTAATAAAATTCAAATTCAAATTTCACTTTTAAGAATATTAATTACTATATGTGTCATGAATGCCCTCAAGGGTACATGGTCAGGAGTTGAAGAGGTGGTTAAGTGTTAGAGCACTTACCCCACATGCACATGGTCCCAGGTCCAAACCTGAGCACCACATAAATGAATAAATAAAGGAGAAACAAACCAGAAAAAAATAACATTAAAAAAGAGTACATGGTCAACTAGTTTTGGTTATCATTTCAGAATTTTTACTTTTTTGATTAACACATAGTACCTGTACTTATTTAAGAGGTACAATATGATGTTTTGATCCATGTATATATTGATTAATAATCAACTCATATCTATCATTTTAAACTTTGATCATTACTTTACAGTGAGTACATTCAAAATTCCCTCTTTTATTTTGTGTGTTGATTTTTTGTCCTATAACTTTATTATATTTGTTTATTGGTTCCAACAGTTTTTCCATGGAGTCTTTGGGGTTTTCTATAAACATGGCCATATCATCTGCAAAAAAATGATATTATGACTTTTGAAGCCAAATGGATAGAGATGGAAAAAATTATGATAAGTGAAGAATCACAATCTCAGAGACTCAAGGGCCAAATGTTTTCTCTCATTTGTGGAAGCTAGAATACAACCGGAAATGGTATGTTAGATGGCTAAGCTAATAATAACCTCAACATGTAAGAATTTTTACACAAACAAGGGGAACCTTGCCTAGGATACCTGGAGATGTAGGGAAGGGGGCATGGAAAGAGGAGGGATTAAGAAGGATATCTAGGAGATTGGAGGGAAGGAGTATGGGGGAATCAACTCAGAAGGAAATCTCCAACCTCCACCAGAAGCCCATTTAAACCAGGGGTTCTTTTGGGGGAAACATAGAACCATGGGGAATCCAACGGGGGAAACCATGACATAGCATCAGCCTTAGCTAACTATGTAAATATATATTTGTACTTGATTGTTTGATAATGATTCCCTGTCAATCATAAGTCCATATTCAATTAATAAAAAAAAA
>PVKS010034702.1:0-20666 GCA_004027875.1 Aplodontia rufa
AAGAGTGTTATTTGAAATCATCAAGCTCATCAACGTTTCTCTAAAGAATGTGTCACTTTCATGAGGTGCTTGCAATGAGACACTTGACTGGAGAGAATTAGTTTGGAACGTATTGGAAATTAATGAACTTACTTTAAAAAGGGAGTCCAGGACAGTTTCTGCATCTTCTCCTGATGGGAGTTGATATGGATCTCTTCTTCTACAACATTGTTGTATCGCTAACCTGAACTCTTAGCCTTTAACCTATATACTCACAGCATAACCAAATTTCTTACCAGCATTCCCTGAAATAGATATGCTAGTAAGCGTAACCATTTGTGAAAAATTACAACTCCAGCACTCAGAGTGGATTAATGTTAACATTGTTTCTTCGAATGCATTGTAGAGCATGGCAAATTAATTTTCCTTCAATGTGATTTTTATTGTTGTCCCCAGAGTGTCTCTGGAGAAAAACTGATCTTTATAGTTGTTTTACTCTACATAGAGGATATAGGAATACTCATGATTAATACAGGGATGAAGAGAGAAAATCACAAAATGGTTTAAATTAATTTCTTGTCAGTGTGAGGAGCTTAGGCTTGTTCTTCCTCCAATGCCTTGATAATCATTTTATGAGCTATCTGCCTTCTGAGCTGTTTTGCTTCCTTCTTATCACCATCTCAGCTATCTGGTCCTACCCAGGAGATTGATCCTCAGATTCTTTTCCCAGGGCCAGATGCCCAATTTCCTCCAAGGAATGGGTACAATGTGCAAATAGTGAGAGAAAATGCTTGACAATGCGTTTGAGGGTCATTTCATGAAATGCATAGACTGTTTCATTAAATAAAATATTTCTAGTGCACCTTATTGATTATCATTTTTCAGTATATATTTTTAAATGCTTAATGTAATGTTTTAATAAACATCTCCATACTAAAATGGCCATTAAAAGTAGGTAAATTAACATATGTATTGTCTCTCAGTTCCCCTTTAAATATAGTACTTCTTTCTTATTTATTTTTTGCTCCATTATCATTGAACTAAAGAATGTGATTTGTTGTCACATATTCACATATGCACAAAATGCAGCAATACAATTTGATTAATATCCCCCCAGTACCTCCATCTCCCTCTTCCCATTCCCTCTTCCCTAATATAGTAGTTCTAATGGCATCCTCTGGGTCTTAAAGGTGGAGATATTCCAGAGGGCAGGGATATCAGTTGTTCACCACAAGTCATTGATTGTGATAGCCATTTATGTGCCTCTTCCTTGGTTTGAATTAGTAGTTAACAATCCCCTTTCAAATAGATGTACTTCTTTAGAACAATGATAAACTTATAATTTACTGTACCCAAGAGGTTTGCTATGACACATTTTCAATATTAAGACACTGTTAGGTCAATAATTTCATTGATACTTCTTGCAATTTTTAGAAATGCAGTATATTTAGGAAAATGAGAAAGTAATGATTTTCTTTTCCATTGTTTTTGAAGTATAAAGGAAAGGCGAGAGGAGGTCAGTGCTGAACTGCTCCAAGAAAGAATACAGAAAGAAACATTACTGGCAAACCTTGCTACAATGCCTGGACAAGACCATTCTCTCACTACTTTTGTAGTGAACAACACTTGCACAATTACAGAAGGAACAGTGGTCCTCCAGCACACTCAGTCACTTCAATTGACCACACTCAAAACTGTGCCATCAGAGTGAGTTGAATTATTTGGTTTTCTTGGGTCTCAGGGGTTTCTGATGGAATTCTTGTGTTCCATTTAGTAAATTATAAAGTTCTTGCTTTGACTTGTGCATGTCAAGGGAGACTCACAATGATCTTTGTGAATGAAGAAAGAAAATGGAAATTTTACAAGTTTTGAAAAAGTCCTCAGTGTTTTCATTTTCAGAAGATATTTCTGAACACAATTCCATGATGATAACTAAACTGAAATGTTCTAAGTGTTGTAATTCAAGGCTAGGATTAAATTAGCTTTTAGAAAATAAATATCACTGTCTCTAGCTACATATATATTTTCATATGGTTTGGCTTTTGTGCTAAGGTATGTGAATTGTTCTTGGCTTTATAATGTTATAATTGTTCTTGGCTTTTAAGCTTCCCTCTATCTCAAGTTTGCAACCTAGAATAAAAAATGGATTATTAACAACCAAATCCCGTATCACATGTGGATGTTGATAATCTCTAGAAGTCTGAAATCAGTGTCTAATTTGGATCAGTCTGGAGCACTGAAAAGATTAATTTATTTCCATGTTAGAAGGTGTTTTACAAATTGAATCAATAAGAACAAGTCCTTTTCTGCTATTGGGCTTAAGGAATTTTTATCTCAATTTATTTTCAAAATACATTCAAGGCTACACTTAGTTACTTGCTATTACAATAAATTTAAGTAGTTAAATTTAGGAAAAACTTTTATTATTAAGATGAAGTTCATATATGTCCACCTTGCTTCACTTGAATGACTGATGGCCAGGATGTCAGTGATCTCAAGAATCTTTAAATAGCAACAATCATCAAAAAGAACCAGTTATGTTCTGCCCACCCAGAATCACATGTGAAGTTGCAAAGCAAACCAAACAATCCCAACACACGATCATATTCTTCGTCGGAATCTACTTGTGAGGTCTAAATATGATCCCAAGAAGGAGAAACTGTAAGAATTTCAGAAATGGAAAGAAAAATATCTGTTGTAGTAAATCTACTTTAATATATACGTGAAATTCTTAACACATACCAAAACAGGGAAAATTTGAACAATGCATACCTTTTTGAAACCAAATATATATAAAGAACAGCTACATTAATTGCATGTCATTGTTTTAAAATATTTATTTTAGTCAGGATTCATTGGCTTAAAGTTCTGATTATGTTTTAACATATCCAGAAAATGTATCAACGGCCTTTGTTGCATATTGCCTCAACCTCCTGGTTCCACTTGGCTTCATGTCCTAGCCAACTCACAACAGAGCATAGATAAGATCCTTTATATAGACTTGCAGTCAAATAACTGAAAAAGAAACAAATAGTGTGACTGTTTTCATATTTCATTTGTAAGAAGAGTATGTGTGTGTGTTTACATTGTGTATATGTGTGTGTGTTTGTGTTTCCCTTAATGTTTCTAGATGTGGTGATGTATGCTGTGTTAAATTTAATACAGCAGTTAAAAGAATACAAAGAATCTTTGAGGGGCATTAGTTTCCCCAATCATACTTGCCTTTTCAGAGAGATCAAAAACACTCTTCTCTGAAGATCCAAAGACATTTTCTATAATTACATCAGTATGTTTGAAAGTGTTCTAAGATGATGGTGCATTTAAAATTCTTGTGTGTTCACTAGGAATCGGATTATTTCTTTAGGAGAGATACGACAACATGTGATAATATGGTGCCTAAAATGATGAGACTGAGTCGTAATGTGATGTTTTATGAAACAAGAGATTTGTAACATCATTTCTTCAAAACACTTTCATGTTCAAATACTTTGTGGCTAACAGAGCGAAAGACAAACAACACATTTTTAGTCAATGTTTAATGTTTTAATATTTGTTCACTATGGTGGGAATTGAAATTGATCATGATTGAATGTTGACACATATCTAAACACCAAGATATTTTTATATTCATTAATTTTTGAATTTTAGTTTATTACAGACACTATCAAAATTTTTGGTGAATCACTGAATTATGTTTTCATTTTGAAGCACCATTTTCTTAATAGGTCCTATCCTAACTATGGCCAGCCATTCAGGTGCACCACAGTTAAGAACACATTGCTGAAACTTACATTGTAAAGGCCAAACATTGTATCCTACACACCTTTGAGTGGTGTTTCTTCCCAATTAAACCGAGATTGTTTTGTCTTTATGAGACAGTGTCTGTCTAAATCTGGGTTTTGACTCTTAGCACAATATCCTAACATTATTGTTATTACTCAGACAGCAAAGATTGGGATAAAAAGCTTTCTTGTATGCACAGATGAATGATCTGTTATTCCTTCAGTCTTCTCAAAATTTGGGATAATTTTTAAGTCCTTTTATTCTTTTCTTTTTCATTCAGTTTTTCTCGAGTTCTTTCAATATATGTATGTGAATCTTGAGTTCTCAATCACCACAGTATTCCTCAATCTTTGGGATAAAAAAACATGCATTTCAGTTTTATATACTTACAGGTATAATGTTATTTATATATAAACCATTTAAACTTTACTTTGAATATCAGACCTTTGAACGGCACACTTATTTATTGTTTTGCACTTCAGTGAATATTTTTACATAAGAGTCTTCCTTAGAAGAGGCAATGATATCACATTATAATTTAAAGCATGAAGAGTTACTAAATATTTTTTAACTGTAAAATGTGTGTTTGTATTTGTAATTTTTACTGAAAGGACATTTTTCAAACCCATCATTTTGAGAAAGATTCAGCAGATTATCCATATGTATTCTTGAATGAAGTGAGGTCATATTTGTATTTGAATGCCTTGCAGGTATCTCTCTTTCCAAAGTCTCCCTTCAAATTCTTCCTCTTTTTCAGTGAGCAGAATTTTGAAGAATAAACACTGTAATAACAAAAACCAAGAAAACATTTCTGTAAGTGTTCTACCTGTATCTTCCTTGTTGGCCTGTGGTATGTTAGGCATAAAGGGACATTCCTTTACCCTTGTCAGACTAAAATCTAGGAATCAGAGGGATCGAGAAGAAAAAATGAGCCAATTTGTTCAGACATAGTGAGTAAAAGATGATGATCTTAGACTGCAAAACAGGGAGCTTCCAGATCCTTCATCTCAGATTGAAAGCAGCCAGGGAGTCCTGGGGTAGACAGGGGGTGGGGTGCACACTGGAGAAGATGGCATTTGGGGAGTCCTGGATGAGACAGCTGGTGGGGAGCGTCCTGGGGTAGAGAGGGGGTGGGGGCATCCTGGGGTAGACAGCGGGTTCAAGGGTTCCTGCAGTAGACAGCGGATGTGAGGGGTCCTGAATTAGACAGAAAATTGGAGGGTCCTGGGGTAGACAGTGGTTGGGGGCCATTCTGGGCTTGAAAGCAGGTGGTGGGAATCCTGGGATAATGAGAGTGGAGGTGCCCAGGAGTAGACAGAGTGTGGGAGGCATCCTGGGGTAGACAGCTGGTGGGAGAGTTCCTGAGGTAGACAGCAAGTGGGGAGCATCTTGGGGTAAATATCAGTGGGGGAGTGCATGGGTAGACAGAGGGAGGGAGTATTCCTAGGTTAAACAGAGGGTGGGGTGCATACTGGGGTTGACAGCTGGTGAGTCCAGTCCTGGGGTAGACAGTGGGTGGGGTGTCCTGGGTAGTCAGTAGGTGGGGGACATCATGGGGTAGACAACAAGTGGGGAGAGTCTTGGGTTAAAAATCAGTGGGGGAGTGCATGGGTAGACAGAGGGTGGAAGGGGTCCTGGGATAAACTGAGGGTTAGAGTCATACCAGAGTAGATGGAAGGTGGGAGGCATCCTTGGGCAGAGAGCCGGGAGGGGTGTCATCATGGGATACACAGTTGGGGGGTGCATACTTGGCTATAGATCAGTGGGGGAGTCCTGGGGTATACAGTGGGTGGAAGGCGACCTGGTATGGACAGCGGATGGAGGGATGCTGAGGTAGACTGAGGGTGGGAGGCATTCTGGTGTAGAAACTTGGTGAGAGGAAGCCTGGGGTAGATAATATGTGTGGGGCATCCTGGGGTAGACAGCAGGTGGGGGCATTCTGTATAAGACAGCGAGTGAGGGGAGTCCTTGGGTAGACAGCATGTGGGGGACATCCTGGTTTAAAGCGAGTGGGGCAAGTCCTGGTGTAGAGAGCGGTTGGGTGGTGTCCTGGGTTAGAAAGCAGTGGGGAAGTGGTGGGGTGGAGAGCGTGTGGGGGGCGTTCCGGGAAGACAGGGTTGAGGGGAATCCTGGGGTAAACAGATGGTGCTGGACGTTCTGTGAAAGACAGCAGGGGGGGAGTCCTCCTGTAGAGAGCGTGTGGGGTGCATCCTAGGGTGGACAGCATTGGGGGAGTCCTGGTTTAGACACTGATCTGATTTGGAATCATTCTTGGGTAGATAGCAGGTGAGGGGCATCATGGAATAGACAGTGGTTGGGAGGGATCCTGTGGTAGACTGTGGGTGGGAGGGGTCCTGGGGTATACAGCAGATGGGTGACTTCCCGGTGTAGACAACTGTTTGGGGGCATCCTGGGCTTGACAGCTGGTGGGAGATGTCTAGGGTAGACACAGGGTGGTGGCATCCTGGGGTAGACACCAGGTGGGAGTGGTCCTGGGGTAGACAGTGGGTGGGGAGTTTCCTTAGGTAGAGAGCGGGTGGGAGGAGTCCTGAGTTAGACAGATTGTGGGAGGGGTTGTGGGTTTAGACATAGGTTGGGATGGGTCCTAGGGTAGACAGTAGGTGTGTGGTGTAGTGTACAGCAAATGGCAGAGGACCTGTGGTAGACAGCAGGTGGGGGGTATCCTGGGATAGACAGCTGGATGGGGACTTTTGGAGGTAGATAGCGGATGGGGGTCTTCTCAGTTGGCCAGAATCAGAGAGGGGTCCTTGGGTAGACAAATGGTGTGGGGGCATAATGGGGTAGAGAACAGGTGGGGGTGTCATAGGATAGATAGCTGGTGGGGTTTGTCCTGCTGTAGACAGCGGCTACGAGGGTTCCTGCAGTAGATATTGGGTGGGAGGGGTCCTGGGGTAGAAAGCGTATTAATGGTTCTGGGGTAGACAGTGGTTGAGGGCGTCTGGGCTGGATAGCAGGTGGTGGGAATTCTGGGGTAATGGGAAAGGGGGCATCCAGGGGTAGACAGAGTGTGGGAGGGGTGATGAGGTAGACAGAGTATGGGGTCCATCCTGGGGTAGACAGCAAGTCGGGGGCGTCTTGGGGTAAACATTAGTGGGGGAGTGCATGGGTAGACATATGGAGGGAGGGGTCCGGGGTTAGACAGTGGGTTCGGGGCACACTGGTTTTTACAACAGGTGAGTGGAGCTCTGGGGTAGACAGCGGTTCGAGGTATCCTGTATAGTCAGCGGGTGGGGGAGTTCCTGGGGTAGACAGCGGCAGGGGGGCGTCCTGTGGTGGACAGCAGTGTGGGTTTCATGGGATAGACAGTGGGTGGGGGGAATTCCGGGGGTAGACAGCGGGTGGGCGGTATCTTGGGGCAACCAGAATATGAGAGGGGTCCTTGGGTAGACAGTGGGTTGGAGGGATCCTGTGGTAGACAGAGGGTGGGAGGCATCCTTTTGTAGTCAGCAGATGGGGGGTTTCCAGGGGTAGAGAGTGGGTGTAGGCTGTCCTGGGGTTGACAGCATGTGGGAGGTGGCCTGGTGTAGACAGACGGTTGGATGGGTTCTGGGGTACATTTCAGGGGGTGGGCGTCCTGGGGTAGACATCAGGTGTTGCATTTTTGGTAGACCATGGATGGGGGGCTACCGGGTGTAGAGGATGTGGGGTTGGCCAGGGTTAGACAGCAGGTGGTGGGCATCATAGGGTAGACTTCGGGTGGGGGCATCCTGGTGTAGACAGCAGTGGGGGAGTCCTGAGTTAAACAGCGGGTGGGGGACATCATGGGGTAGACACCTGGTGAGAGAGTTCATGTGGTAGAGAGCAGTTGGGGAGTCCGTGTGTAGACAGTGGTTTCAGGACATTCTGTGTTAGACAGTGGGTGGTGGGCATCCTGGTGTCCTCAGCAGGTTGGGTGTATCATGGGATAAACATAGGATGGGAGGTTTAGACTGCAGGTGGGGGGAATGCTGGGGTAAATACAGGGTGGTGGGCGTCCTGGGGTCCACAGCGAGTGGGTGGTTTCCTGCGGTACACAGATATGGCAGAGGTTCTGTGGTAGACACAGGGTGGGAGGGATCCTGTTGTAGAAAGCAGCCAGGGAGTCGTGGCTTAGACGGGTTTGGATGCATCCTGGGGTAGACGGCAGTGGGGGAGTGCTGGGTTAGACAGCGGGTGTGGAGTGTCCTGGGTTGGAAAGCGGATGGGGTGCATCCTAGGGTAGACAGCATTGGGGGAGTTCTGGGTTAGACACTGATCTGAATTAGAGGCATCCTTGGGTAGACAGCGGGTTAGGGGCATCATGGGGTAGACAGCAGGTGGGAGGGATCTTGTGGTAGATTAATGATGGATGGGTACTGAGGTAGATAGCAGATGGGGAGCTTCCCGTTGTAGACAGCGGGTTGACGGCAATGGGGGTGGACAGCGGGTGTGATGTGTTGGGGGTAACAGAGGATGGGGGCATCCTAGAGTAGACTGAAAGTAGGAGGGGCCCTGAAGAAAACAGACGGTTTGATGGGTCCTAGGTAAGACAGCAGGTGGGGGCTTCCTGGGATAGACAGCGGGTGGAGTGGTCCTGGAGTAGACAGTGGGTGGGGGGCTTCTTAAGTAGAAAGGAATGTTGACACTGTAAGCAGCGGGGGAGTGCACACCATGATCCTCATTCTTGTTACTGCACTGGTGAGTTTTCCAATGTTTCCGGCCATGGCCATGCGAGGGTGACAGTCCCCCTTGCATGTGGCTGGCACAACCAGGCCTGCAGTTGGCAAGTTTGACCTCCCTGGCATCAAACAGCAGATATACAACATCTTGGAGAGCCTTGGCAGAAGATAGGGAAGCTCCAGTGTGGGCAAGGGATGGGGGAGGGCATGTGCTTCCTGGTCAGCGAGGACTTCAGGGACCAAGAACAGTTGCTGGGTGTGGGATACATGGCTTGAGCATTGAGGACACAAGGTCAGGCAGTGGTTGTTTGTGCAGGGGCTACTGCAGCAGAGGCTTGTAGCATGATTTTGCAAGGTGTACCTACAAGGGGGCATGAATTGCCCTGGATTGTTCACACAGCAGCCTTCCATGCAAGGTTGGGATGTATAGAGGAAGAGGCAGCCCAAACCTGGACTGGTGTGCTGCACTGCTGTACCTGATTCCTTGTCTGATTTGTGGCCACTGGATGTTTTTGGCCTCCTGAAGCATGGCTGCGTTGACCAGGTTTGAGCCTGGACTTGTGTGTGCCAGTAGCCAGGGCTGCCGTCTTGCAAGGCTGGTCCCAGCATCAGGTAGTGAGGCCTACAATGTTCCCAGAGGTAGAGGGAGGGCATGTGTTGAAGCTAGTAGAGGGCTGAGATGGCCAGTACAGTTGCTCGGTTCAGAAGGGATATGAGTAGTCTCAAGAAGGGAATGAGAGGCACTCTTTGTTGGTGCAGGATGTAGAGACTGAGGGGTAGCATGATGTTTCTGGGATTCTTAGTTTGTGCTTGGTACCTTCCCTTGGGATGCAGGTAGGGATGTGTGTCTCCTAGTTGGGGAGTGTGCGGGGGTGTTGACTAGGCCGTTGCAGGTTGGTGGAAGTATATTGTGGGAAGCTTAAAGAGACCGGTGTCCAGGGCACCTGAGTTTTGATTTCAAGAAGTGTATTAAAGGCTTGAATTGCATTATCAATATGGAGAGCATGTACTGCTCCTCACATTTTACCAAAACCCATATCTTCCTATTGGTAGGTGTGTGACTGTATTGAACTATATTTCTAATTCATAGTGATTTTGACATTTTACCTTTTCTTCCTTAAAAGATAGGTAACGATTTAATCTTAGATATAGTGCATTTGAGTTTGTGGTGAAACACGCACACCTGTGTGCTTCTACACAACTAAGGATTCCTTGAGCTGAACGATAAAAATGTGGCCCTAAAGACTGTTTGTCACACTACCTTTTTCTTGTTCATTCTTTCCATTTTTACCCATAAACAGAGGTTCCTCCACTGCTATATGATGGCACGATGTGCAACATGATATTTTGGAAACGATATGGTGTATCCTGTGTGCAATATATATTAAGGCTAAAGGCCTCTTTGTCCGTTGAGTTTCCTTAAAAATGTGGGTGATTCATAAAAAACACAGTCTGCTAAGTGGTTGTCTTTTTTTCTGTCTGTTTCCATTTGAGTGACTTCAGCAAACTTTTGGTTGTGACAAAACAGAGGATTTTCCTACAGGCATTTACTTGGAATATTCACCAAATTTAATGATCATTAGTCTTAGTGCTTACTCATCCTTCATTAGAAGATGGAACACAGTTGCTCATTTGGCTTTCCTAGGTCGTTATTACACTTGTTAATTTTGATGCTGGGATCCAAGCTAGGGAGGTGTAGCTGGAGGTGTGTTTTCCACAAGCCAACTCTGCTCCTTGACCATGGAGCTTGGCCAAAGGCTCTGCAGATATCTCGGAGAAAATCCAAGCAAAGAGGCCTGGTGTCACCGAAGGTTTAGGTTCTGAGAATCTCACCATTTGCCCCGGGTCTCCCAAATGGAGAAGACATAATTGCCAATGTAATAGCATTAGCAAGAGAAACCTTTGAAATAGAGTTAGTTAATCACAGAATGTCCCTCACGGATCGACCACAACCCTTCCAGAAGTTAACTGAGGGCATACGAAGCTTTTCCTTGCACTTTGAGTATACTCAAGCAGCATGCATGTTCAAAAACAGAAAGCACACAGAAATACACCAGGCACCCATATCTGGCCATAGTTTGATGTTGGAATTCCCTGCTTGGAAATCCCTGAGGAGTAAATCTCCACTGGGTGTAAGCCAGGCAATCTAAGGAACAGTGCTATTGCACATGAGTGAGGTGAGTGTATAAAATGGAGAGTAAGAGATGATGGAGAGAAGAGATGGGATTTGTGGGACCACTTGAAATGCAGCTGTGGCACCTCCTGGTGGTTTCAGGGTGAAACAAATAATTACACATGCATCAGCCTTTTATTTTCTTCATGGAGGTATGTGATCATGCATGGACAGACTGATATGGGAAAGGTGGGACAAGAGAGTTGAGAAAGTTTAGAAATCAAGAATTGTGGTTTGGTTCTGGGACCACAGTTACATGGCTGAACACACTACGTGGACAAATGACCACAGATGTGGGGCAAAGTTTGTCAAGAAAATTATTGTTTTTAAGATGAGCGACCTTTCAACAGAAGAGTAGTAGAAAGAGATCACGATGCAGGTGTGTGTTTCCCAATGGGCCCAATAGCTGGATGCATGTTTGGAAGAGTGTTTACCCCACAATTATTTGAATAATGAACAGAGGGAGTTCAACATTTTTTTTCAGGAAATGATGTAAGGCAAGCACAACAGTCTTTTCTGAGTTATGTCTGGTCTCTCTGGGTCAAGTCTGCTCCAAATTGCTACAAAAATCACAGAACCTGGCCACCCTGAATTGCTTCATTTTCCATCCATAGCAGGTGCCCTTAGTGCTCATCTGCACTGACCTCCATTGTATGGACCAAGTATGGAATCCATCTCTCTCATCAGATTGAACTTCCTTCCTCCAAGTTGGCTGTGAAATTCAACACTGCCTTAGCACAGCCTTTCTCAGTGCACCTGTCATTGCTGTCCAGGCCCCAATGCTTCTGGGATTCTTGGCTCCATGTAGGAGCTCCAAGAACCACTTTTGTAAGTTTGCCCCCATTTCTTACATCTTCCCTGAATCCGCCTTACAGCCTGGCTCTTTTGCACAGCTGGAAAGTCTCCGAAGCCTGCACAGCTTTTGTGCGCTGCAATGAACCCTGAGGGGTGAATATCCCAACAGAAACTGTGAGCATCTCTGAGCGCTGTAGTGTGTATGAGCCAGTAAATGGTGAGTGCAGTCAAAGGGGTGTGCATTGATGTTCTGATTTCTCATTTTTCCATTGTGACAGGGGGGTGGAACACACGCTTGCCAGACTACAAATCCCCTAGCTAAAAGCCACCATGGGCCCGCCCATGGCCACACCATCGGATGTTCAATGGGCCCTAGGCCCTCAAGTCAGGTCACATGGAACAAGCACTTTTTGAATGCGGAGGGATTTCATCCAGGAGGCTTCAGAAGAACCAGCGGCATGGAAGAAGACATGCTTCTGCTGTCTTCTGTGTCCTGGAAAACTGAAGAAGAGAATGTTGACACTGAAAGCAGCGGGGGATGGCACACTGTGATTTTCTTTCTTGTTACTTCAATGGTGAGTTTTCCAATGTTCATGCACCTGGTCTTGTGAGGGTGGCAGTCCCCCTTGCATGTGGTGGCCCAACCAGGCCTGCATTTGGCGAATTTGACCTCACTGGCATCAAACGGAACACATACAGGATCTTGGAAAGCCTCAGCAGTAGGTAGGGAAGCTCCAGTGTGGGAAAGGCATGGGGAGGGCATGTGCTTCCTGGTCAGGGGAGGCCTTCGGGGACCAGGAACAGTTGCTGGGATTGGGAGGGATGGCTAAATCATTGAGGACACAAGGTCAGGCAGTGGTTGTTGGTACAGGGGCTACTGAAGCAGAGGCTTGTTGCATGATTTTGTAAGGTGTACCTGTAAGGGAGCAGGAATGGCCCTGGATTGTTCGCACAGCAGCCTTCCATGCAAGTTTGGAATGTATAGAGGAAGAGGCAGCCCAAACATGGACTGTTGTGCTGCACTGCTGTCCCAGAATCCATGTCTGATTGGTGACCGCTGGATGTTTTTGGCCTCCTGAAGCATGCCTGCGTTGACCTGATTTGAGCCTGGACATTTGTGCGCCTGTAGCCTGGGCTGCCATCTTGCAAAGCTGGTGTCAGCATCAGGTAGTGAGGTCTTCACTGTGCCCAGAGGTAGAGGGGGGCATGTGTGTGAAGCTAGAAGAGGGCTGAGGGGGCCAGGATATAGTTTGTGTGAGTGTGATATAGTTTGTGAGAGCATGTACTACTCCTTATATTTTATCAAAACCCATATCCTCCTATTGGTAGGTGTGTGACTGTATTAAACTGTATTTCTAATTCATGGTAATTTTTACATTTTACCTTTTCTTATTTCAAAGATAGGTAACGATTTAATCTTAGATATAGTGTTTGTGAGTGTGTGGGGGAACGCGCAAAGCGTGTTCTTCCACACAGCTAAGGATTCCTTGAGCTGAACGATCAAAATGTGGCCCTAAAGACTTTTTGTAACACTACCTTTTTCTTGTTCATTCTTTCCATTTTGACCCATAACCAAAGGTCCCTCCACTGCTATATGTTGGCACGGTGTGCAACATGACATTTTGGTGATGATATGCGTTATCCTGTGTGCAATATGTATTCAGGCTCAAGGCCTCTGTGTCTGTTGAGTTTGCCTTAAAAATGTGGGAGATCCGTAAAAAGCCGAGTCTGTTAAGTTTTTGCTTTTTTTTTTTTTTTTTTGTCTGTTTCCATTTGAGTGACTTCAGCAAACTTTTGGTTGTGGCAAAACAGAAGAGTTTCCTGTATGCATATACGTGGAATATTCACCAAATTTAATGATCATTTGTCTTAGTTCTTACTCATCCTTCATTGGAAGATGGAACACAGTTGCTCATTTGGCTTTCCTGTGCATTTATTACATTTGTTAATTTTGATGCTGGGACCCAAGCTAGTGAGGTGTACCTGAAGGTGTGTTCTCCACAATCCAACTCTGCTCCTTGGCCAAGGAGGTTGGCAAAAGGCTCTGCAGATATCTTGGAGGAAATCCAGGCTGGGAGGCCTGGTGTCTCCGAAGGTTTAGGTTCTGAAAATCTCACCATTTGCCCCGGGTTTTTCTAATGGTTAAGAATAAATTACCAAGGTAATGACATTAGCAGGAGGCACCTTTGAAATGTAGTTATTTCATGACAGAATGTCCCTCACGGATTGACCACAACATTTCCAGAAGAAAACTGAGGGCATGGGAAGTTTTTCCTTCCACTTTGAGTATACTCATGCAGCATTCATGTTCAAAAACAGAAAGCTCACGGAAATCACCAGGTACCCATTTCTGGCCATGATTTGATTTTGGAATCCCTGCTTGAAATCCCTGAGGAGTAACTTTCCACTGGGTGCAAGCCAGGCAATCTAAGGGACAGTGAGTGCTTTTGCACGTGAGTGAGGTGAGTGTTTGATATGGAGAGGAAGAGATGATGGAGAGAAGAGATGGGATTTGTGGGGCCACTGGAAGATGCAGCTGTGGCACCTGCTGGTGTTGTCAGGGTGAAACAAAGTAACTTCTCATGCATCAACCTTTGGTTTTCTTCATGGAGATATGTGATGATGCATGGAAAGACTGAGATTGAAGAGGTCGGAAGAGATAGATGAGAAAGATTTGAAATCAAGAGTTGTGGCTTGGTCCTGGTACCACAGGTACGTGGGTGAACACACTACGTGGACAGATGACAACAAATATGGGTCAGAAATTTGTCAAGAGAAGATTTGTCCTTATGATAAGCAACACTTCAACAGGAGTAGAAAGAGATCACGATGCAGGTGTGTGTTTCCCAATGGGTCCAATAGCTGGATGCATGTTTGGAAGAATGTTTACTCCACAATTATGCGAATAATGAATAGAGGGAGTTCAAAATAGTTTTTCAGGAAATGATGTAAGGTAAGCACCACAGTCTTTTCTGAGTTTGGCCTTGTCTCTCTGGGTCAAGTCTGTTCCAAAATGCTGCAAAAATCACAGAACTTGACCACCCCACAATGCTGTCCTTTTCGTCCATGGCAGGCGACCTCAGGGTTCATCTGGACTCACCTCCAATGTGTGGACCCAGTATGGATTCCATCTCTCTCATGGGATTGAAATTCCTTCATCCAAGTTGGCTGTGAACATCAATACTGCCTTAGGCGCAGCCTTCCTCAGTGTAGCTGTCATTGCTGTAGAGGCCCCAATGCTTCCGGGTTTCTTTCCTCTCTGTATGAGCTCCAAGCACCACTTTCGTAAGTTTGCCCCCATTTCTTATATCTTCCCTGAATCTGCATTACAGCCTGGCTCTTTTGCGAAGCTTTGAAAGTATCTGATGCCTGCACAGCTTTTGTGCCTTGCAAAGAACCCTGAGGGGCATATATCCCAAAAGACACAGTGAGCATCTCTGAGCACTGTAGCATGTATGAGCCAGTAAAACCTGAGTGCAGTCAAGTAGGTGTGAATTGATGTTCTGATTTCTCCTTTTCCATTGTGACAGGGGGTGGATCACATGCCTGTCACAGGGCACACAGCCTTGCTATAATTCACCATGTCCCCACCCATGGCCACACCCTGGGATGTCCACTGGGCCCTAGGGCCTCAAGTCAGGGTACGTGGAACAAGAACTTTTTGAAAGCGGAAGGTTTTCATCCAGGAGGCTTCAGAAAAAGCCTCGGCGGCATGGAAGATGACATGCTTCTGCTGTTCTCTGTGTCCCGGAAAACTGAAGAAGAGAATGTTGACACGGGAAGAAGCAGGGAAGAGCACACCGGGGTCCTCTTTCTTGTTACTGAACTGGTGAGTTTTCAAATGTTCTCGGCCGTGGTCTTGCAAGAGTGGTAGTACCCCTTGCATGTTTTTGCACACTCAGGCCTGCAGTTGGTGAGTGTGACCTCCCTGGCATCCAACGACAGTCCTACAGAATCTTGGAGAGCCTCGGCAGAAGGTAGGGAAGCTCCAGTGTGGGCAAGGGATGGGGGAGGGCATGTGGTTCCTGGTCAGGGGGGTCTTCTGGGTCCAGGAACAGTTGATGGGATTGGGATGGACGGCTTGAGCATTGAGGACACAGGTTAGTCAGTGGTTGTTGGTGCAGTGGCTACTGCAGCAGAGGCTTGTTGCATGATTTTGCAAGGTGTAACTGCAAGGGGGCAGGAATGGCCCTGGATTGTTCACACAGCAGCCTTCCATGCAAGGCTGGGATGTATAGAGGAAGAGGAAGCCCAATCCTGGACTGATGTGCTGCACTGCTGTCCCTGACTCCTTGTTTTATTTGTGGACCCTGGATGTTTTTGGCCTCCTGAAACATGCCTTTGTTGACCTGATTTGAGCCTGGACTTGTGTGCGCAAGTAGCCTGGGCTGCCGACTTACAAGGCTGATCCCAGTATCAGGAAGTGAGGCCTGCATTGTGTCCAGAGGTAGAGGGAGCGTATGTGAGTGAAGCTAGTAGAGAGCTGAGGAGGCCAGGAGATGTACTGGGTTCAAAGGCGATATGGGTAGCCTCAAGAAGAGAAAGAGAGGCACTCATTGTTGGTGCTGGAGGTAGAGAATGACGGGTAGCATGATGTTTCTGGGAGTCTTAGTTTGTGCTTGGTACTTTCCCTTGGGATCCAGGTAGGAATGGGTGTCTCTGAATTGGGGAGAGTGCGGGGGTGTTTACCAAACCATTGAAGGTTGGTGGAAATATTTTGTGGGAAGCGTAAAGAGACCAGTGTCCAGGGCACCTGAGCTTTGTTTTCAAGAAGTGTGTTGAAGGCTTGAATTGCATTATCAATATGGAGAGCATGTACTGCTCCTTACATTTTACAAAAACTCATATCCTCCTATTCATAGGTGTGGGATTGTAATAAAAGGTATTTCTAATTCATAGCAATTTTGACATTTTACCTTTTCTTCCTTAAAAGATAGGTAACGATTTAATCTTAGATATAGTGTGTGTGAATGTGTAGGAAAACGTGCACACGCGTGTGCTTCTACACAGGTAAGGATTCCTTGAGCTGAACGATCAAAATGTGGCCTTAAAGATTTTTTGTAACACTACCATTTTCTTGTTCATTCTTTACAATTTGACCCATAACCAGTGGTCCCTCCAGTGCTATATGTCAGCACGGTGTGCAGCATTACATTTTGGTGACGATATGCGGTATCCTGTGTGCAATATTTGTTAAGGCCCAAGGCCACTGAGTCCGTTGATTTTGCCTTAAAAATGTGGGAGATCCGTAAAAAACCGAGTCTACTAAGTGGTTGTCTTTTTTTCTGTCTGTTTCCATTTGAGTGACTTGAGCAATCTTGTGGTTGTGGCAAAACAGAGGATTTTCCTATATGCATATATGTGGAATATTCACCAACTGTAATGATCATTTGTCTTAGTTCTTACTCATCCTTCATTGGAAGATGGAACACAATTGCTCATTTGGCTTTCGTGGGTAGTTATTACACGTGTTAATTTTGATGCTGGGACCGAAGGTAGGGAGGTGTAGCTGGAGGTGTGTTTTCCACAAGCCAACTCTGCTCCTTGGCCATGGAGATTGGCCAAAGGCTCTGCAGATATCTTGGAGGAAATCCGAGCAGAGAGACCTGGTGTCACCGAAGGTTTAGGTTCTGAGAATCTTACCATTTGCCTCGGGTCTTACAAATGGTGAAGACTTAATTGCCAATGTAATGGCATTACCAGGAGGAACCTTTGAAATGGATTCAGTTCATGACAGAATGCCCCTCTCAGATCGACCACAACCCTTCAAGAAGAAAAGTGTGTTCATAAGAA
Source organism: Aplodontia rufa (assembly GCA_004027875.1). Taxonomy (NCBI): domain Eukaryota; kingdom Metazoa; phylum Chordata; class Mammalia; order Rodentia; family Aplodontiidae; genus Aplodontia; species Aplodontia rufa. The sequence continues at coordinate 17,182 of PVKS010034702.1, forward strand.
GTTTTTTCTTACACTTTGAGTTTACTGAAGCAGCATGCATCTTCACAAACAGAAAGATCACAGAAATTCACTAGGCACCCATGTCTGGCCATGAATTGATGTTGGAATTTTCTGCTTGCAAATCCCTGAGGAGGAAATGTCCACTGGGTGCAAGCCAGGCAATCTAAGGAACAGTGCTATTGCATGTGAGTGAGGTGAGTGTTTAAAATGGAGAGTAAGAGATGATGGAAAGAAGAGAATGTATTTGTTGGGCCAGTAGAAGATGCAGATGTGGAACCTGCTTGTGGTTTCATGTTGAAACAAAATAATTACACATACATCAACCTTTTGTTTTCTTCATGAAGGTATGTGATCATGCATGGAAAGCCTGAGATGGGAAAGGTGGGACAAGAGAAATAAGAAAGTTTAGAAATTAAGAGTTGTGGCTTGGTCCTGGGACCATCGGTACGTGGGTGAACACACTATGTGGACAGATGACAACGGATGTGGGGCAAAGAGAGTCAAGAGAAGATTTGTCGTTACGATGAGCAACCCTTCAAAAGAAGAGTTGGAGAAAGAGAGCAGGATGCAGGAGTGTGTTTCCCAACAGGTCCAATAGCTGGATGCAGGTTTGGAAGAGTGTTTCCTCCACAATTATGCGAATAATAAACAGAGGGAGTTCAAGATTTTTTTTTCAGGAAATGATGTAAGCCAAGCCCCACAGTCTCTTCTGAGATTGGCCTGGTCTCTCTGGATCAACTCTGCTCTAAAATGCTGCAAAAATCACAGAACTTGGCCACCTCACACTGCTTCTCTTTCCATCCACAGCAGGAGCCCCTCCAATGCATGGACCTAGTATGGACTCCATCCCTCTCATCAGATTGAAATTCCTTCTTCCAAGTTGGCTGTAAACTTTAACACTGCCTTTGGCGCAGCGTTGCTCAGTGTACCTGTCATTGCTGTCCAGGCCCCAATACTTCTGGGATTCTTGGCTCCCTGTCTGATATCCAAACACCATTTTCGTAAGTCTGCCCCCATTTCTTAGATCTTACCTGAATCTGCCTTACAGCTTGGCTCTTCTGCGTTGCCTGAAAGTCTCCGATGCCTGCACAACTTTTGTGCCCTGCAGAGAACCCTGAGGGGTGAATATCCCAAAATACACTGTGAGCATCTCTTAGCACTGTAGCTCATAAGAGCCAGTAAATGGTGAGTACAATTAAGGGGCTGTGCATTGATGTTCTGATTTCTCCTTTTTCCATTTTGACAGGAGGGTGGAACCCATGCCTGTCATAGGCGACAACACCCTTGGCCCTGGCCGCCATGGCCCTACCCATTTGCAACACCCCCTGATGTTCAAGTGTTTTATTTTTTTGGAGGAGATGGTGAGTCTGAGAGATTTCCTGATTTCTTCTTCCCATGTTTGTTTCTGGAGTCAAGGAAAGCTGGGGATTTATTGCTGTTGATCTTATAGACAGCTACTTTGCTGAAATCACATAGAAGCTCTAGAAGTTTTCTGGTTGAGCTTATTTGGATCTTCTAAGTATAAAATCATGTCAGCAGGAAATAGAGACAGCTTAACTTCTTCTTTCCCTGTACCAAATCCATTGATTTTCTTGTCTTTCCTGATAGCTCTGACAAGGATTTCAAGGACTATATTGAACAAGAGTGATTAAAGTGGACAATCTTCTCTTGGTACTGAATTCAGTGGAAATGTTTTCAGTCTTTCTCCATTGAGCATAATGTTGGCTATGGGTCTGTCATAAATGGATCTAACATAGTTAAATTATCTTCCCTTGACCCCTATCTTCTCCAGAGTTTTGAGCATAAAGTAGTGTTGAATTTTATCAAAGGCCTTTTCTGCATCAATTGAGATCATTATATGATTTTTGTTTTTAATTCAGTTTAAGTGGTGAATTACATTCATTGATTTGCATATGTTGAACCTGCCTTATTTTCCTGGAATGAATCCCACTTGATCATGATGTATTATCTTTTTTCATTTTTCTTTTTTTTAATTTTTTAAAATTTTTATTATTATTTTTAAACAAAAATGCAAATTTTTAACAAAATAAAATAGAATGTATATAGTTTCTGGATACTAGAATTACCCCCATGGTTGCCCCCAACTTCCCACCTGTATCCCTCCCTTCTCCTACCCACAATATCTCTAAAAATGTATTAGGCTGTATAACATTACACTTTATCTGGATTTAACACATGATAATAGACCAACTTTCTGAATGGCCAGGGTCTAGTTCCAACCTCCACAGGTGAGTGGAGACATTTGATCCTTGGTTCTCTAGGTTAAGCTGATTATACTAAGCATAATTTTTTCACAGCCATCCACTTACCTTCAAAGGCTGCAATATCATTTTTTCTAATTGCTGTGTAAACTTCCATGGTATAGATGTACCACAGTTTTTGGATCCATTCATCCAGTGAGGAACACCTGGGTTTTTTCCATAATCTAGCAATAGTAAATTGAGCTGCTATGAACATAGATATTGCTGTGTCACTATGAAAACAAGTCAAGAAAGGAAAACTACAGACCATTTTCCCTGATGAACACAGATGCAAAAACCCGTAATAAAATTCTAGGTAATCAGATCCAAAAATATTAGTTAGAATTTTATAAAGGATTTTTGCATTTGTGTTCATCAGGGAAATTGGTCTGTAGTTTTCTTTCCTTGATTTGCCTTTGATGGATTTTGGTATCATTCTCAAGTTCATATGGAATAACCAAAGACACAGATTAGCCAGAACATTACTCTGCCAGAAGGAAGAAGTAAGGGCTATCTCAATCCTTGACCTGAATTTATACTATAGGGCTATAGGAACCATAATAGCATGGTATTGGTATCAAAATATAACTGAAGACCAATGAAATAGATTAGTAGATTTTGAAATGAACCCCCACAACATTAAGTATTTGATATTGTATAAAGGGGGCAAAAACATAGTGTGGAAGATTGATATCCTGTTTAACAAATTCTGCTGGACAAATTGGACAGCCATGTGTAGTCAAATTGAGGTGGATCCTTACCTTTAACCCTACACATAATTTAAATCAAAATGGTTCGATTGTCTGGATATTAAGCAAGCAAATTTAGATTTATTGAAAAAGAAGTAAAATGAACACTACAGGACATAGAGGTTGTTGGCACCTTGCTTAACAAAACTCCCATGGCATAAGCAGTAGGTAAAGAATAAAGGAACAGGATGCATTTAAACTAAAAAGCTTTTGCACAGCTAAAGAATTCATAAAGAGTGTCAAGAGATTTCCAACAGAATGGGAGAAAATCTCTGTCTGCTACACGTTGAGTAGAGGGCTAATATCCAGAATATTCAAAGAACTAAAAAAAAAGGAAACAACAAAATCACAAATAATCCGACCAGTAAATGGGCTATGGATCTAAAAAGAAACTTCTCACCAGAGGAAGTTCAGATGAAAACCTATAAGTATATGAGAAAATTGTTCTACATCTTTAGCAATGAGAGAACTGTAA
>PVKS010034703.1:0-20673 GCA_004027875.1 Aplodontia rufa
CCCTGAAAGATGGGTGGAGTCGGCACAGAGGAACAACTTGAACCTCTGGAGCAAGTTGCAAGCACATGCAGTACCCTGCTTGAGCAAAATGCTGTCTGTTCTGCATCGTTGAGCTCTTTTATACAGGTGCATAAACAATGCTTTCATTTCTGCCTCATTAACCAAATTGACCACCTGTAACCATTTACACTGTTTCTACGTTATAGACTCTTAAACCCTAATTAACCACTAACACAAAACCACCCTGTTACTGTAACCTTACCAGACATTCTGTAGCTATCCTAAATCCTATCATTGTTAATCTTAAGATATCTGTGCATCCTAATCTATGGGCTAAGAAGTTAAAACTTAACTTCTGCAAATATAGGAAAGGCGATTTTTACATAGACTGTTTCCTTTGTTCTTTAGTTCTAATTATTTTCCTTTCTATCTCCAACCTTGCTTCGTAGTCAGTAGAACTTCATCCTTCATGACTTCCATGTGTTATAAAAGTACCCTTCTCATCAATTCATAAGAGTTATTTCCAATTTGAATAAATAGCCAGTTTCCAGAAGGGATGGTTTTGGCAATATCCTGGAATGCTGGCTTTGCCAAGCCCTTCTCCGAGTCTGGACTTTGTCAGACAGAAGCTTGGTAGATATTACCTCCTCCACCCATTTCTCTATTGCATTTACTTTTAGCAATTTGAAGCATAATCTAGAAATGACAGGCATGATTTCTGCTTGAAACTTCTTCAAAGCTAGTCACTTGTCATCCCCAACCTCTATCTGCAAGATAGCCAGATATCATAATTCTATAAGTATTTGAAAAGCAGATCTTCAGAAATATGTCTAAACTCTCCTACTGTGTCACAGCAAAAAAGAAGAAATGAAGAATAAGTAGGCTAGGCATTCTGAGAAAAGTGCAGATCCAGCATTGCACAAAGACAGTCTAGGTATAGGACACCCTACAGAAGCCTTCCTCACAACCATGTCTATCACGCATGGGAACTCCGGCCCTGCTGCACAACCTTAGCCCCACAAAAAATCCCAAGTCAGTCTCCTTCCCTTGCTCTCAGGGCATTTTTGGATTAGTTTGGGAATCCTCCCCTGCCCCAAATCCCCCGTATATAAGTAATAAAACTTTTAGTACACTCCTGGTATGCATGTGATGTCAGCAGTGTCAATATTTGAACCAAAATTTGGATTTATTTCTGAATGTCCAAAACAGATGTTTAGCAAGAAATGTATCCCTCCAGAAACATAATAAGCTACAATCAATCATCTTTAGATATGGTGATTTTAAAAGAGACATTACATGCTTGATTTACTCAGAAAGTTCTGTTTGGAATTATAAAGGCCAGTTCACCCTCCAGAATGGTTCAATAGACACATCTGATAAGGGCCATTGTCACTGCATCTATTGTAGAATCATAAAATGGGCCTGGAGATTTATTTATTCACACTTTTATCACTGAGTAGTGTCTCTCACATGTGATTATTACAGAGAATGTACTCAGTCCATGATCTTCAGCGATGGAAATTTTCAAATATCTTTCCGAGTCTCTTTTGTTTTCCTGACACCAAACATAAATCACATGGGTTAATCCCATATCTTTCTATAACATAGTAAAAGAACATAAATGTAGAACAATAGGTCCCATAAGTTCTTTTCATGTACTTTAAGAATATCCTAAGGAAAACCTCTCTCTACTAAACTCTCACCCTTAGCTAACAGCTAAATATGATGTCCAAATCTTACTTATCACATCTTTAGTCATTTCAATATAACTTCTCTGGATTTTTCCCCATAGAGACTTTCAATGTTTTCCAAATTATAGATTTTATAACCAGGTACTATACTTCAATAATTTTGTGGTAGTAAAAAAGTAAATAAGAGTTTACACATTAATACCACCTAGACTCATGAAATAATTATATCAATACATTTTTGACTCTCTAGCTTGTAACAGAGAAGAGGCTGATCCTCCAAAGACCAGTATCTTTTGTTGACATATTTTTTTTTATTCTTTCTTGTTCTACTATGCTCTTACATCTTAGGCAGAATGAGAAATTTATTTGGTTAGGGAAAGTTATTTTTTCTCTCTTATCTTATCTCTCATGTATCTTTATACATACATCTATATTCTTTCATTCACAGAAAGATTCAGCACTCTATTTGGCCTAGTTCAGCCTTTACTTATAACTCAGTGAGGACAGAGATGACAAGCTCAGTAAAATAAACTGCAGTGTCTAGACATGCACTTAGGAGTGGCTACATGGGAAAGAGCATAAGCAGCATTTGCTGGTAAAACAAAACCATGCTATTCCAGCTATGCAATTTTTGCCCTTGCTTTTATAATCACCCCTTTCCTCCAACTGTGTTTGTAATATTATCTTGTAAAAATTACCTGTGTTATTATTCTATTATCATTACATTTACATTTCACATTCATTATAAGATCCTTTTGAATTTCTAGGAAGGAATCCCACTCAAATCAGTCAGTCAATTTTAAAGGATATTGAAGCGCATAGGCCTTAGGAAAATCAAAGTAAAACTTTACAACCTAGCACAAGGAAAAATAAGAAATTAAAAGTTCAGGACACTATTTCATTTACATCGTTCTTTTTTCTTCCCATTGATGAATGCCTTCTCATGTTTACTCTACAAACTCTTCTCTCCATCCCTCGTAAAGTGTGTGGGGTTTTTGTCTGATTGGTTTTTGCTAGTTCATTTGCATTTACCTTAAATTGGCTGCCCCCCTCAAAATTTCAATAAAATTACAGATTTAACTTTTGTCACAGTGGTAAAAGTTTTCCATATCTTTTTAAGATTCTATTTTGTCAAAATATTCTATTAGCTGAGCAACAAATGATATATATTTCCAAATTTGTAATAATATGTTCAAACCTGACCTTGTCATCTATTGCTACAGTATGAGAAGGAATAAAAAATTTGGAGCAAAAAATATCCACAGCCTATTGTTTGCGCTGGTGGTAGTATGCATATAGATCTTAGAGAATTCAAGAATATCAATATCTAGGTGAATTAAATATATAGTGATTGAAAAAGATAAATAATCAGCAAATGTAGACAATAAATAATATAATGTTAATCCCAGTGCTATTTTAATCAAGATAGTTCTAATTTCCTGAATCGTTGTGTCTATAATTTTAGAAACAGTAGTTGAGTGCATCAGTCAGTTTTTTATTGCTGTGAGAAAATCAAGCTATATGGAAGAACAGTTTATTTGGGCCTATAGTTTTAGTCAGTGGTTGGTTGGCCCCTATAGCTTTGGGGCCTGACAGAAGTGCATGGCAGAGGAAGACAGCTTACCTCCCAATGAATGGGAAGCACAGAGAGAGAAAGAATGGAAGGGGAGAGAGTACCAATATCTCCTTCAAAGCTATGGCATGCCTCCAGTGAGCGAACTTCCTCCCACTTGGCTCCAACTTTTTTTGTTTGTGTGTGTTTTGTGGCACTGGGGATTGAACTCAGAGGCCCTCTATCACTAAGCCACAACACCTTATCCTCCTGCTTATATTTATTTTATTTTTGAAACAGGGTCTCATGTAGTTGCTGAGACTGGCCTGGAACCTATGATCCTCCTGCCTCCAAAGTCACTGGGATTATAGGTATGTACCACTATGTCAGGCTTGGCTCCATCTCTTGAATGTTCAACTGCCTCCTAATGGTACTGCAGGGTGGTGGCCAGGCTTTTAACACATGAAACTCTAGGGGATATTTGAGATCCAAACCATAAAAGTGTGAGGAATAATCAGTTTAGACATGGAGAATAAGACATCTCTGGAAGGAATAATGTCTAAAAGTGAAAATCAGCATCCACATTGTCATGATTCATGTGTGGCTTGAATGAAAGTCCTGGGTAGCAGATAATTCAAAGATGATCCCACAGAATGAACATAAACTCACGAAATTTGGGTTGTGCTTCAAAAAAAAAATTGATTTGATTAAACTGTAACCCAAATATCAACTCTGAATGAACCATTACCGAATACCTCATGGGCTGAGTTGATTTAAGTTCCTTACAGATGAACATCTTGGGTTTCTGATTAGCAAGAATATCATAAGAGATAGAAATTTTACAAGGCCCAAAATACGATTTCTAAAAGTATATTAAGACACATTTCCAATATGTTCATGAGCATGTTTTATATGTTGTAATAAGATACTTGGTAATATTGTCACATTATGGAAATTCAAAGTTGAATCATAAATTCAAGAAACAATCCCTAAACAAATATTAATCATATTGTGTTTGCACTATGTGAAATAAAAAATAGCAATCAAAGCTCAGAAATACTTGTATAGAGTAGAATTTTTTAAATATATGTTCCTCAGCTCCATAATTGCAACTATTTCTGACATTAATATATTTTTTAGCATTTTGACCATACTAGTTATATAAAGAGTACATCTAACCATCCCTTTTCTATGAGAAAAATTTCAGTTATTGGCAGAGCCTCATCTTGGTCACCAGCTTCACCCAGTCCTAATAATTCGGTTACTGTACTCATTTCAAAGAATGCAATTGGAAGTTATTATCATAAACTATGATTTCTGTATAGAATGAGAAATGTCAGAAAAGCTGTGATCTATTTCGATAAAAGCTTTTCATTAAAAAGTGACTTACAACATGTGCAGTTTGCCATTTTTTCAAAATTTCTGAGGTAACAAGATAAAAATTCTAACAAGAAGCAATTATATAATTTTCCATATTAAAACAAGACCATCTGAACCATCACTACAGCTAAGTTTTACTATTATCTCTGAAAATAAAAGTAAGACATAAAAGTTGTTGCTAATTTTGTGGACACAAACAGATTATTCAATAAATTTCACAAACTAGTCAACTTACTCCTTCATATTTATCTCCTCATTAAATACATTCAATCACATATAAGACATAGAAAGTCCAATAGTCCATTTCCAAACTATAGTATTAAGTTTTATTAAATGTAAAATTATTGGGGATGTAAATAGAATACGGCTAAAGAGGAAAGAGAACAAATGTTTAGCAATAGTTAATACCTGAGTGTGACAGATTCACAGCCCCTTGACAAATAGATGAGAAAGGATTGATCAATCTAACCAATAAAGATAAAGTGCATAGATACACCCACCCCAAGAAGGCCTTCCGCCATAAGAGAACAAAGGGAGGCAGGGACAACTAAAGGTACATTTATTCAAATAACTTAGTAGGAAACAATAAAATGTGGGTGATGTTGAAGAAGACTGTACACCCCGTAGTACTCAGTTAATGCGGAACAGGGAGAGAGACCTTGCACACTAAGGAATGACATGCTGATTGCAACTGCTCTGCATGTGCCTGCCCACTCAGACACCTCCTTTTGCATAACTGTCATTTAACACCTCACTTTCTCTATCTTTTGTCTCTCAGTCAATTCTTTGGGTTTAGACAGGCAACTGTGTTTCCCAAATACATATGAATAATTTTTTTTTAATGAGAGAGAGAGAGAGAGAGAGAGAATCATTTTTATTTAGTTTTTCCTGTGGCTTTCATTGCTCTGGCACTTTGTTGTGTATATGGTACTGGGGTTCAGACCTGTGTACCCGTGAATGCAAGGCAAGCACCATAACTGCTGAGCCACTGCTCCAGCCCCCTACGTACATATTTAACACATATGCTCACATGTGAAAAATGGTATGAGATTTTAATAAATGTTTTACTAAAAGAATACAATTGAAATAGTGAGGAAAATATTTTTCTAATAAATTTCTTTATTTTAAGATGGTTAAAGATGCACATGCAGTTAAATGTAATGCTCTTTATTAAATTTTGCTCAGTGGAAACAATTTACAGTGATATATCTTCACATTCTGGGTATTAGAATGAATAAAACTAAGATATAGGATATTTTCACCATTGCACAAATATCCCTTTAATGAACATTCTCATTTCATACCTGCCCTCACCCTCTCAGCCCTGGCAACCAATAAGTTGCTCTCCATCTCTCTAATTTTGTCATTTTTAGACTGCTACCAACATGGAAATGTATCATATATGAAATTTGGGATTTTTCTGTGAGTACGGTTTTCTGGACATCTGTAGAGGATGTTATGTATCATAATGTTCCTTTTCATTGCTGAGTACTAACTCAAACATCTGTGTTAATAGTTTAATTATTTACTAGTCAAGGGACATTGAAATTTTACCAATTTTGAGGAATTATTAATAAAGCTACTACACATTTGTCTAAAGCGTTTTTATGAATATAAGTATTAGTTTCTCAAGGATAACTGCTCAAGGTTTCAATTATAGATATTATGGTAGTTATTCATTTTTTTAAACCATCAAACTCTTTTCACAGTGGCTGCATCATTTACATTTTCATCAAGAGTATGTAAGTAACCCACCCTCTGCACCTTCACCCACATTTAGTGTTATTACCTTTATAGTTTAACGATTCTAAATATCTTTTCATGTCACTGTTTGCCACTTGTATATCCTATTTGGTGAAATGACTATTCATGGTAGTTTTTTTCCTTTTTCTAATTGATCTGCTAGATTTTATTATCAAGCTTTGATAGGCATTTTATATATATTCTAGATATTAGACCTTTGGCAGATAGGTGGTTTTAAAATGGTTTGCTCCACTGTATAGCTTGTGTTTTCATCTTCTACATAGAGGTCTACCAAAAATGGCAAAGTTTATTTTCTTTTTCTTTTTTTGTATGCTTTTTTTACTGGAGATTGAACCAGGGGGACTTAACCACTGAGCCACATACTCAGACATTTTTAATTTTTTTTATTTTGAGACAGGGACTTGTTACATTTGTTAAGAGTCTTAAGTTGTGGAGGCTGTCTGAACTTGTGAGCCTCCTACCTCAGCCTCCCAAACTATTGTGATTACCAATGTGCACCACTATGCCTGGTAAAAAAGTTTATAATTTTGATGAAACCTAATATATTTGTTTTTCCTTTCATGATTTATGATTTTAATGTTAGAGATCTCTTTGCCAAAACTTAAGTCCTGAAGATTTTCTCCTTTGTTCTTTCTAGAAGTTTTATAGTTTATGTGTTAGTGAAAACCATAACTAATACCTTAAAGTGGTGGTAGTTTAAAAGTGATTATTTTATAAGGTATGAAACTGAAGATTAAATTTTTTCTTTATTTTTTATTTTGTATTTTTGCCTTATGAACATACAGTTGCAGCAGTATTATTTATCTTCTTATTATTAATATTTACCTCTGTCCTTCTACCAATCCCATACTGATTCAATTATGTAAGAATACAATAAGTCTTGAAATAGACATATTTGTTGATTCTATCCCAGTCTTTTTTGTTGTTGTTGTTCTTTAAGAAAGAGGGGACAGTGAAATAGAGAGAGAAACAATTTTTATTTAGTTTTTCATATGACTTTCATTCCTCGGACTCTTCGTTGTTTACATGGTGCTGGGGTTTGAACTCGTGTACTCATGCATGCCAGGTAAGCGCGGTAACTGCCAAGCCACCGCTCCAGCCCTACGCTATTCTTTTAAAATGTTATTTTAGCTATTATGTTTCCTTTTCCTCTACATATACATTTTAGAATATTCTTGTTTATTGTATAAATATTGTTGGTGTGATTTTGGTAGAAATTTTGTCTAACCTGTATATCAATTTAGGAAGATTGGCATCTTCACAATCCTAAGTCTTATAACATATGAGCATGGTATATCTCTTCCATTACTTCATTCATTTTTATTTATTTTATTAGTGCTTTGTTAATTTTGAATAAAATCTGATATATGTTTTTATTATGTTTATATCTATATAAACATATATATATATACATATTGAGTTTATATTAATGAGGACTCCTCATCTATAGCTTTTATTTTAATTTTTGTAGTCATTATTTAATTTTGATATTAACATACTGTTGCGTATAAAACTAAAGGAAATATTCTCTCCTCTTCTGTTTTCTGGAAAAGATTGAGCAGACGAGATCAATTCTTCCCTAAATTTGTGGTAGCATTCTCTATGGAAAATTCTTGGGCCTGGAAATTTATTTATTAGAATATTTTAATTCCAAATTCAATTTCCTTAGAAGTTATATCACAACTCTGTTTTCAGATTTTACTGAAGCTGTGACAATATTCCTACCACCAACACTTTCATTGCCAAATATTTTCAGGAAAGACTATTCTTCCTTCTATTCATAGATTTCCTCTTTATATGGTAATGTATGACAAATAAATTTTAAAATGCAGTTCCAGAATAAAAATGTTATCATCCTTGAGAGATTGCTACTTGCCCTCTTTCTTGATTAGAATTATGGAATGCATGCAAGTACTAATTTTGATCTGACTGTCAGGAAGCTCAGGGCCATATTTAATCCTAAATTACAGCAACATGTTTTCTCTTTTAGTGAACAAATTGACTTCCTCTTCCCTTCCTTCCAAGTCATTCTAAATTTACATCCCAATTTTATTAATGTGTTTTATTGCATGACTTGGCTGATGCCTTTTTGGGAAAGAAAAGAGGGGGGAATAGGAATTATACTAGGATACTTAATGTGGCAGAAGCCAACATGCTTTATTAAGATTTTCTTGAGGGGAGGTGCAGAAACTTGCCATCAAGCTGTGAGTAGGAAAGTACTTACAGAGAAACAACTGTCAGTGTGGGGTCAAGTCTTCTGAATCTATTACACCTATCACAGACCATACCACCCAGAAGCTGCCTGTCTGATACAGCATGGAAATATCCTGAGGAAGATCAGCTCAGAGGCAATACCATAAGAGGAGGAGACATCAGCCACTGTAAAACAGTATGCATAGGAAATGAGTGTCCCCTATGTGCCATTCTCTCTCCAGAAGGAACACCTGGGTTAGAGAACAAAAGGGTAAGCATGAGTGGTCCCACTTACTATCATTCCCAAGATACACCGGCAAACTTTTGGTCCCCACTCTTATGATTTTAAGTTTGACATAGACAGAATGGCTAGACTGCAAAGATAACACTCCTTCTCTGGGGGATGCCACATTAGGGTCATTGACTTATCTCTGACATCTTGACTACCAGAAAGTCTTCCCAACAAGTCTTTGCTCTGTTAACTGTATTTGCTTCTCAGACAATCTATCCCACAATACTTAACACATCTATATTTTGTGCTTGTCTAAATCAGTGACTTTATCTTCAATTCTTCTAACTCATTAGTGTCTTAAAACATTTTATTTTGTTATATTAAATTACAGCTTTGCTGTCACCAAATTCCAATATCCTATCAATGACAGAGGAGCTGTTCTTATATGTTCATATAAATTCTTCTACAATATATATGCAAAGCAATTTGGGTAAAAAGAAGAAATAAGTCTAAGAGTTTATATTACATTATTAGAAAAATCACTCTAATAATAAGCAAACAATCTTCATAAAATAGGCAAAAATAAAAATAGTAGAGTGAAAAAATATTGATAACACCCTTTTAGCTTACTTTGTCTATACGTTTTTTTAAAGAGAGAAAGTGAGAGAGAGAAAGACAGAGTTAAATTTAGTTTTATAACTGGCTTTTGTTTATTCTCCACTTAGTTGTATATGTGTTACTGGGGATCAAAGCTGGGTCCTTGAACATACCAGGCAAGCGCTACCTGTCCCGGCCCCTACAAATACTAAAGATGCTATCTTTACTTACAAATAAGTAACTATTTTTCAATAAAAGTAAAGAATCTGTAATGAAGACAGTAAGTTTCAATGTTGAATTCAAAATATTTATGCTTACTTAGGAAACAAATATATTGATATTTAAAATTATGACTTGTAGCAATAAGATGTATACTGTATCAGGGTTAATAATAAGATGTGCGAATGCTTCTACACATACATAAAATTCACACACTTATAAAATTATTGTTATTGTTCTAATTATTTTCTTATTATTTATTTGCATTCCTGAATTTCTCTATAGTAACTTGTTTATATTTGAATTCTCAAATCACTGTGTTTATAATATATTTATTTTAATCTTATATTATGAAGTTAAAGGTTTTGACACATAGACCCCATTATCTTCCCTTATATATAATATTAAACAATGTAAACACAGTATAATATAAATATATATGTATATTTCCAATCTATCTGTATATATTTATATAGATATATCTCAACACTCTGCATGTATGTGTGTGTTTTTCAAAACATCATTTTGGAAAACCTACATCACATTTAATTGTTTTGCAGTTTTTTAATCGTTTACTTTCAAAGCTTCACTTCCTTTAATGATCTTTTATGAGTCTTTTATTGCTCTCCATAATTCCAGAATTTACAACACACCTTACACTGCTACTTTTAAACTGAAATTTCAGTAATGCCAGTACACTTTTAATTGAAATATTAGTTGTTGTGATCCTTGTTTATCAAAATATTGTTTCAAAATATGACAGTCATTATATCATATACTTTTCTTAAACCTGAGGGTGGCTTTGATTTAGAGACTGGATTTCTTGATTTACTAGTGGTTTGTGAGCAAATGGAATTCATGTTCATATACACAGAAAGATGTAAATCACTAAATAATTGTCAGCAGAATTTTTTTTTACTCTATTTATATACTTGAATTTAGATCAGGATGATTTTCTGTAATTTAAGATAGAACCCTAAAATGGCTGTCAGGATAAGACTGAAATTTATCATCCATTTACTCATTTATTTTTAAGTTTAATGAGGCAATTTATTTGGATGTTTTTCTCTCCTCAAATTATGATGAGGACTTATTGCAAGACTCTAAAATGCATTTTTGGAATCAATAGTGCTATTATTTTATCAACAACATCTTTAAGAATAGAGTGTTACATATAGTCAAAAATTACTGGAAATCATGAATTCATACAAAAATGATGTTCTCCTAAATGCACTGTATCATGCTGTGTCAATAATTTGATAATTCTATATGTGCCGATCAATAGCCCAAATACTTCTCTATGTTGAAATACTCATTAATTTGCTACTATTTCTTGTTCTGTAGAATCTATGTTGAAAATGAATGTACTGTAAATATGTCATTTGATACATTTTGAAAATATTACCTCAGATAATTGAATAAAATATTTTAATATAAAAAGGAATTGTTGGTATTTTTATTTCCTGAGATGTAGATCATCTGAACATTCATTTTCATTCCTGACTAAAATGTATAATTTGCATTATCCATGAATGGGTTATAAGTCATGCAATAGTGTTACACATCCCTGAAAATGGGTTTAACTTGACTCTGCTTCCTATGAAGTTCAACTCACATAACCTGTGACATGACAAGATATCATGAGCAATCCATAATCTCCTGCTTCGGCAAGACTCTAAAACCACTTCAGTGCACATACTTCTCCACTTTTACACATGACATTTTTCATAATGGCACCATGAAAATCACTTTATTTATATTTAATGCAAAGCATCTGACAACACCCCCATGGTAACAGGGCCCAACAGTTTATCAAATGTCGGGTTTGAAGTTCTACCAATAAATTCTACCTGTAGCTGATTATTCTGCAACTGTCAATAACCTGCTCTTTGAGTATATCATCTTGGTTACTGCTATATTATAGCAAAAATTTAGTTTTATATTTTAAAATAAAAATATGTAGTTCTTCAATACAACTAATTGACTGTCCTGTGAAAATGATGTTTTCTCTGAAGATGTAGAATTTCCCAATTGAAAAATAATTATGTACTTAATACACATTATTGTATCCATAATACAATGTTTTATGGATAAAGAAATTAATTGTTAACTTTTTAAAAAATCACTTGGATGTCTGGTTTGCCAATTTCTTAAAAAATCACTTTATCATTTGCCATCTTTGTAATTCTACAGAGATTAGTTATATTTTGTATTGGAATTTTTTTATAAAGCTGCAAATTCTATAGCAGTAAGAAGCTCTTTCAACAATTATTTTATTATTTTTAATTTTACTACTTTTAAAAATTTTATTGTTTTTAATTTTTTATTAAGAAGTTTAGTTATTGTATAACCATAAATGCATATAAAGTAACAATAAGATATTCATTTGTTCCTAAACCAGAATTACCCTCACATTGCCCACATCAGTCTCTTGATTCTTCTATAATTTACCCTTCTAAGCAATATAAATGTGACTTTTCCAGAATGAAATGGTTACATAAGTATTATTTGGTTTCTTAGGGTGGTAAAGAGTATGCTATATTTTTATTTTCTTTAATTTTTAAAATTCAGAATAAAGAAATAAAGAGGGGAAGTTGTTTTAGGCAGATTTTTCTTCACTGTGATCAAACACCTGACAAAAACAACTTAGAAGAGGAAAATTTTATTTGAGGCTTCCAGTTTCACAGGTCTCAGGCTATACAGGTGGATGCCATTGCTTTGGGATCAAGTTAAGGCAGCATAGCAGGTATAAAGTGCCAAGTAAAGGAAAGCTACCCAGCTCATTGTGAGATAAGAAACAAGAAAGAGAGTGGAAAGCAGGGAAGTGGTTGATGGAAAGATGAACCCTTCCAGAGCACACCATCACATTCTGCCCCTGGGGCCCAAAAGTTCAACCCCATGTTACAATGCAACATGCAATTAACCCATTTGCAAGAATCCTATAATCTTAACAGTTCCATCCTTGCCCAAAAGTCCTCATCCAAAATCTCACCTGAGACTCAAGGCAAACTCTTGTCTATGATCCCTGTAAAAATCAAAAGCAGGGGTTGGGGTTTTAGCTCAGTGGCAGAGCGCTTGCCTAGCATGCGCAAGGCCCCAAGTTCAGTCCTCAGCCCTGTTAAAAAAAAAAAAAAGCAAAAGCAAATTACATATACCCAGGATAAAGTGGCATAATGTAAATATTGCCATTTTAAAAGATAGGAATACAGGTATAGAAAGGAGGGATGGGGCCAAAGCAAGACCAAAACCCAGCTGGGAAAACAGGTTTACTATCTCCACTTGACTGTTAAAATGTGCTCTCCAAAGTGCTTGGGCAGCACTGCCCTCTTGGCCTTGCTGGAAATGCACATAGCCTCTCTTTTAGCCTAGCTCCTTCTGCAGTCAGCAGCTTCTCTCTGCAGGGAGTCCTTATTGCTGGTATTTATTAGTTCCTGGGGTATCTATTGCAGCTTCATGTTCACCCTCACAGCTTTAGCCATCAACTTTCTCAGGGAGTGCCTACAGGGACTCTGACCTTGTTGCACTCTGCCTGATCTCCCAGACCTTCCTTTGACCCATTATGTTCAGGATTTTGCATTCCTGCAAAGCCTTCTGTCAACTCACACAATATCTGATTCCCTGGAATCATGGCTGCAGTGGCCTCTGAGTGACTGCATGGCTCAGCAAGCTAAAATGACTCATGAGAGCACAGTGCTCCCATGATCTCTTCTCAAAGGATTTTCTTTTCTATACCCAGAAGCCTATAATGGGTGTGGTCTTAAAAAATCCTGCAATGCTCAAGGCATCTTTCCTATTGTAGCTGTGCAAAGACCTTAGCATCTCTTTTGGATCTATTGTCTCTTCAACAAGCACAAAACCCTTAGCCCCAGCTTTGCATGCACTTTTCTGGTCAAACTGCAAAATATTAAAACTCATTAATTCTGTTTTCTGCTCCTGTTTCTCACAGCAAACATGGCTAAAAGCTGCCAGGAATATCCATGCCACTGACTGAATGCTATGCTTCCTTGAAACTTCCTCCACTAGATTAATTAATCCACTTTTAGATTTAGTCTTGCACCAAGTCTCAGGACATGGGCAAAATGGAGCCAAGTTCTTTGGAGAATAAAATATCAGTAACCTCTAATTCTCAATTACATCATCATTTCCCCCTGAAAGTTCCACATTCCTATTGGTATTCTTGTATTCTGAACTTCCACCAGAATCACCCATTAAGTTCTACATAACAACAGTCTGAAGCTTTTCCAACTTGCATTTCCAAACTTTAAAAAATTCTTTCTGGAAACCAGCCCCAACGACTTCTGAACCACATGATCAAATTAGACTCAGGAATTAGTCTACTTCCCAGAGCCAATCTCTATTTTACTTAGTTTTTCTTCAATAGAACCAAAATCCTGACAATAAAACTTAGAGGATGAAAACTTTATTTCAGTCTCATGGTTTCAGAGGCCTTAGTTCATACAAACTGCGGTAAGGGCCCAGCGTAGGAAAACTGGTAAGATCAAGTAGCAGGGTGAGGGATGTATGGGGGGAGGGAGTTGCAGGGAAGATGCACCCTTCTAGGGTATATCCCCCAGTGACCCACCTCCTCCAGTCATGCCCCACCTGCCTATATTCACCACCTAGTCCATTCAAACTAGTATGGACTAATTAGGTTACGGCTCTCACAGTGCAATCATTTCATATTCCTATATTAATACAGGAGCTTTTTTTAGGGACACCTCATATCCAAACCATAGCAACCATATAGAATAGAAGATAAAGAAAATGTTTTTTTTAATTTTCTTGTTGTTATTATGTTTATTTGCTATTATTTATATTGATTAAATTTCACCTTGAATGGCTCCAAAAAATTTTTGAAAGCAGCCCAATAAAACTACAAACACTGACTTCAAATGCAGACTGATAATTCCATACTACAAAAGGAAAATAGACAATGAAAATAGACAATGAAAGAGTGATTTCAGTTCCACAATTATCAATAGCATCAGGAAATTAAGAGAACAATACTACAATGATGTACTAAAAGATGAACTGTTCTTGGTACTGAAACCAAGCTCTGATCAATTAGTATTTAATAGAGATATTATGTTTTAATGAAATAGTTTAAATGATAATGCTCTCACCAGAAAGTGTACAGATAGAGAAACAAGTCATGAAATATTTTAAGCAGTCTAATATAATTTATTCATGGATTCCTACTATAAAAATACTTCTTTGAACTGCCATCATCATCCAATAACAGGCAGAAGCACTTTTTACACATTCTGGCTGATGATGGTACCTCAAATGTCAAGGTGTGGGAGGTAAAACTCTTGTACTTCCAAACAACCTGATATAAAGAATAGTACCAAAGAAGTGCTGTGGATTGTCTTGCTATTCAGTGAAAAAAAAAAAAAAAAGACTAGAAGATACTTGTACAGTAAAATAAACTTAGATAGACATTCACTCAGTGACAGGGGAAGTACACATGTAGTTCTAGTGTATGAAACTCGCTCAGTCCAAATATGGTAGTGGTAGGTTGGTTGTGCTGGTATCTGCAATGTTTGGCCAGTAGAGAAGCTGTTTGATTGGTCAGGACCATGCATGAATTCTCAGGGTAAATGTCTCAGCAGATTTCTATGTAACTAAGGTTAAGTGTACATATGTACTGCACTTTCTAGTTTAGCTGAATTATTCAACACAAAGAAGTCAAATAACTTAATTATCTTATACAAGGAAGGGAAATTTGTTATTAAAATATGATTGCAGTTAAATAAAAGCTATTCTTTCTAAAATTAGCTCCTTTATCACCATGTTATAAAATCAAAGTAAAGCCAGAGTTGTACTTAAAAAGAAAGCTGACAAAATAGTAAATATTTTTAAAAAGTCTATCTGAATTGCAGACATAATGATTAAATTGTTAAAGCTGCATCTTATCAAGTGCACATAATCCTTGAGATCTAAGTTGATGTTAATATAAAGCCTGAAAGCCTCATGATGAGCAGGACCATTAAAAATCTATCAATAACACAAATATAAAACTATAGATTTTATGACTTTGTAAATCAATCAATTTAATCCAATTAAAATCCATTTAATTATTTTCATCTTTATCTTAAGATTTTTAACCTTTTTAAGATATATATTATTATTACATTGTATTAACAGAGTTATACATTCATTTACTTTATGAATAAATAATAAACTCTACTGAGTGTGTGTGATTAAAGTTTTATTCATATTAGTACATATTCAAAGTATTTGGAGACCATATCTTCAGTTCTGTGTCACTGAAAACCTTTTCCTTTATTTTTTATTTTTTTTAAGAGAGAGAGAGGGACAGTGAGAGAGAAAGAAAGACAGAAACAATTTTGTTTAGTTTTTCTTGTGGCTTTCATTGATCAGTCACTTCAGTGTGTACATGGTGTTGGGGTTTGAAACTTCATCCTTGTGCATGCCAGGCAAGCGCTGGAACCATTGAACCACCGCTCTAGCCCCAAACATTTTCCTTCAATTTCTTACATTGAAGTAAACTCAATTTATTTTTTAATGAAAAACTTGACTGATTAGCTTTTAACCTATTTTCTTAGGAAGATTGAGTCAAGCTTAAGTTCTTTTAAAATTTTTTAAGAGAGAAAGATACAGTTAGAGTGAGAAAGAGAGAGTTAATTTTATTTACTTTTTCATCTGGTTAGTGTTTTTCCAACACTTAATTGTGTATGTGGTGCTAAGGTATGAACCTAGGTCCTCATGCATGTCAGGTAAGCACTATACCAGTGAGCCACTTCTCCAAACCAAGTTCCTTTAAATTCTAATTTGAAAATTTAAAATTTAACAATATCATCATTTTATATATCAAGTATTCTATCTCTAAAGACAATATTGAAGAATTTTATTTTTCTTTGCCATTCCAAACTTATCAATATCTCAAATAAGAGGAATAAATGTAAAAGATGTTATGAAAGAAGACACTTCATCAGTTCAATAAGACTTATTAGAAGTTGCTTTTTGTCTAAGTGTTAGTAATCTTGACACTCATACAGAACAATATTAATTATAACCTGTGGTGAAGGTCATTTTTATTATGCTTTTTTGCAATGATGCTCTCAACTTATGTTAAATGCCATTAGAAGATGTGTGATTCCATAGTTGCTTCAAGGGTATTTTTGAGGCTATTGCCCACTAAAATTTACATTCTCTGTACTGCTATAGTACATAGACATTTCTCACTGGTTTTAGCACCAGGAATAATGATGTTTATTTTGAAAGTTGACTTTCCTCCATTAAAATGTATGCTTATTATGCAGATAGGATGCACTATTACTATGCAACGGGGAAACAGACAATACACGAAATGAGTAATAATTTGTCATGTGTAGTACCATGAAAATGAACAGAGTACAGGAGAATATTTGTGTTTACTTATTTGTGTTAATTGTTGAGGCATATCTACTTACATAGAGAAATATGGAAAGCAAAAATATTGATAATAAACAGAAAAAATATATTATAAGGTTAACAAAGAAAAACCCTAACACATGATTAAGAAATGCATTCCTAAAACAGAGAATAACATGAGTGAAGGCCCTTCTTTGGAAAAGAGTTAACATCATGAGATCATTGAATGGAAATAACTTGAGTTTGAAGCATTGAAGCAACGAGAAAATAGTTGAGTTTACATTTGGGTGAATCAGTGGAAATCATAATATAATGACCTTCGTATTTTTTCCCCTTTTGAACAGCATTTATTTGCAGTTCAAAGTAAAGGTCTTGGGGATTTTAGCAGGGAGCATCATAATATTCATTTTGTTTTCATGGTATTAACACATTACATTATAGGAAATAGATAGGAAGAAAGTAGATATTTACCATAAGAAAACCATTAAATAAGCTATTATAGTAATCTAACACTAGTTTGTTATCTATTGCAACATAACAAATTACCATAAAGTTGGAAGATTAAACTATTTTCTCATAGTTCCCATGAGTCCAGAGTCCCATTTTCACTTCTGTGTTTCCTCTGCACAAAGTATCACAAAGCAGAAATAAAGGTGACTTCTGGGGCTGGAACCTCATCTGAGGTGTACATTATTCTCCAATCTCACGTTTATTTCACAGAGTTACTTTTGATGAAGCTTTGGGAGTTACAGCTGTTTCCTTTTCCAAAGATACCATGGAAATGGCTGACCTCAAGAAACATTAGTTAGGGTACAACCAATAGGTCATATGTACTCTAAAATTCTACCATAAGATTAATTCAAAGTCAACTTGAAGAGGTTCTTAGTCTCATTTGCAAAACCTTTTCATCTTTTGCAAATAACACAGCCTAAGCTTGGAATGATTTCCTATCATACACACAGGTTCCTATGCTCCAGGGAACACAAATAATGGGGACCATCTGATATTTCTGTCTACTGCAATCCACCCAACAAAGCACTTCTTTCCTAGATAGAAAATATGTTTACTCCCTTCTAAGATCCTCTCATGTTGCATACTATTATAGCTACAGATCGGATTTTAAAATCTCATCATCTGAACATAGATCTCTTCATCTGATTAATTCAAAATCCAAAATCTTATTTAAACTCATCAACTGAAACTGTGCAATGAAATTAAGTGGCCTAGATGTAATCTACATTGTATATAATCTGTATTTATACAGATCTTGGGACAAGTCTCCTCTTTCTCTTTCCTCCACCCTGCTCCACTGAATTTATTCTCAATACTCCCAACAATAAAGAGAAAGGGATAGAACAACAGTGGAAGATATTTCACTTCAAAAGTGAAGCAAATAAAAACTAAGTAGTCATTAGTCCATGATAGTTCTGAAATCCAGCAGACAAGTGCTGCATTTTCCTTGGTTGGATTTCAATGCCTGAGGCTAATCCACCATGGCTCTTGAGTGAGGGGGGGGGCCTCTTGGTTTTGTCCTCTGAGTCATTCTTCCTTTTTCAAGCAAAGTGGAACATATTTGCAGCCCAGTAGTTTTAACAGCCTTCTTTCTGCCAATAGAGCCTTCGTGGGTCCAAAAGCCTCTATCATTTTGTACTTGCTAGGTCTATTTCAGTCCAAGCCAACAGCATTTCTGCTGAAATAAATTCCTCAATCTTGTGGGTCTTGTGGGTGTTTCTGAGGATTTCACTCCATTAGACAAAAGCAACATTCACAGGTCTTTTTCAAGATAAACCTGTCTATATTTTAGGTTTCTGCTGGAATGACTGAGGTATAAACCCCAGAGCCTCCTAGAGGTCCTCTGGCTTGAGTAAGAAGATATGTGAGGCACACCCTTAATCTCTTGAAAAGATCCTTTCTGTGAGTATTTTGTTCTTTTGATCAATCTGAGCTTTTAACAGAAGGTTGTAGTCACACACTCTTGACTTTCTACTAGAGTTTTGACAGGTATTTCTGATGTTCGGTATTCTATCATTTGTAGAGGTAAAGAGCATTCAAAATGATTTACTCTGCTTCCCTTTTATTTAATTGTTTTTCTTTCAATTTATATCTTTCGTCTCACATTTTACTATAAGCAGCAGGAAGGGAACAGGTGGCACCCTTAATGTATTACTTACAATTCCCCTTAGCTATATATCCAGGTTCACTGCTTATAAATTGTTTCCCATATAAATTCAGGAAACAATTATACTAAGCTTTCTGAACTACGTAACAAGTAAACCCCTTCCTCCAGTTTCAAAAACATGTCTCTTACTTCCTTCTAATCGTTCATCTTTGGAATCCAGATTATGGTGAACTGTCTAATGAAAATGTTCCTGTCTCTATTCCCTTCCCATTTTCAAAACTGCTCCACCATATTATGTATTAGTTGTACTTGTAGTTGGATTTCACCTATCAAAATCTGAATGATTTTTGCTTAAAAACCACAGCTTAAAGCAATTCATGCATTTATTATCTCCTAGTATCTGTGCGTTAAAATACTGAGCACAGCTTAGCTGTGTTCTTTGTTCAAGGTCACATGAAGGCAGTCAAGGCACTGATCTCAACTGCGACTGAGGGCTCTTTTCCTAGCTTATTGGAAGTTCATAGAATTCAGCTCTTTATGCTAACAGGACTAAAACCTTTAGCGCATGGAAACTGTCTATCAATCTCTGTCACATGGCTATCTTTACTACATGGATGCATGCTTCCTCAAGATCAACAGGGCAAATTCATTGGCTATCTATTTCCTGTCACTACTGACTTTTTTTTCAAAAAAGGGATGATCTGATTCCTTTGACCAATTTTCAATTAAGTTAAAACCAGTTGATCAGTATCTTCTAGTGTGTCTTCAAAATCACTTTAGTTCTGCCACATAATGCAAATTAACAGTGGTAATAATTCATTATATGTACACACACACGCACACACACACACACACACATATATATACACACATTATGAGTCTATATGTGTATATATATATATATGGGGGGACAGGAATGGTGTATGTGTATGTGTATTTTGTAACCTGCCATTTTTTTGTGTCATCCCCTTCTTTTTCTACACTCATTTTATTAAATATAATAATTCTGTGTTCCAGTCACATACAACACATGCAACTCACGATTATTTTTAATGAAAAAAATTGAAAGCAGCAATAATAGTTAAGAATTATATTTATGAAGATAATTCTCAGGTATTATACAAAGTTGTATTTATTGATTACATTCCATATTCTTTTTGTTTTGTTTTAGTTTTGTTTTTTCAGAGAGAGAGAGAGAGAAAGAATTAATTTTTTTGATTTTTCACTTATTTTGATTTTTTTAAATTTTTTTTATTTTTGAACAACCATACAAGTTTTTAACAAAATAATATAAAATGTGCATAGATTCTGGATATTACAATTACCCCCAGGAGTGCCCCCCAATTACCCACCCTTATCCCTCCCTTCCCCTTCCCACAATATCTCTAAAAAAGGATTATGTTGGATAACACTACACTGTATCTGGATTTAACACATGATAAGAGACCAACTTTCTCACTGGTGAGGGTCTAGTCCCAAACTCCACAGATGAGTGGAGACAATCGACCATTAGTTCTCTGGGTTAAGCTGATTTTACTCAGCATGATCC
>PVKS010034704.1:0-20666 GCA_004027875.1 Aplodontia rufa
GTGCCTCAAGTAAAAAAAAAAAAAAAAGCCATATGAGAAGCTATTAGTTTATGAGGTATCATGGCAAATAGTACATAGCAATTAAAATAAATTCAAGAAAACACCCTCTATAGACTTTACCAAACTGAAGGAGACATGACCTTTAAGAAAGTCAAGGGAGGAGGCAGTGTGGATTAAAGCAGCAATTTGTGGAGGAAGGACAAGGGTACAGTTTAAATAAATCCCAATTGAGAGGCATGCAAGGGATTCTCTGTGTCTCGAAGCTGCTGTAGAAACTGCTGGACAGGTAAACTTGATAACGTGGTGTTCACACAGAAGGAAGACATGGTTACAAATGCAGGTTTGCTTAGTGTTCCACGGTGCTATCAGAGATATCCAGCTGTTTTTGAAAGGCATATCATCACAGTGAGCCTGACTCTGTGGAACTTTTCCTAGCCACATCCAAAGCACGTAGGCCACTTGTTTACACTCAGTGCCTTTTTAAGAGGTCTGCATGCAATCCCGTGTTCTGCCAATTTGCAGTGCAACTCAACATTCTTCCACATAATGTTGTTTATGACATTGTATTGAGATGAAAGATGTGAAAGTGTAAATAAATATTTCCATTTATGTCTACCAAAATTCGTGACAAAGTTGTGAGAAGTTTATATGTACTCTGAAGTTAGAACATGAAGAGTCAAGAATCCTTCTAGTTTATTAACATCAACTAGGGGAGCAGTCTGTGGGATATACCTGGATTTTCTAGCTCTGCCTCTCTGAAAAGATCTGGAAGTAATGCCATCTGATGGCACCAGACACACCCAATCACAAATGATAGTCCCTAAATACCATTTTCCAAAGAAAAAGAGTAAGGGACTCAACAGAATGGTTGATTCCAGGTGTGGAAGATAAAATGAGAAAGACAACTTGTAATTTCCATTCATCCTGGAGAACAGGGAAGCGGTGGAACTGAAGGGCTCTTTCCATATGGGCACCAACTTGAATGGGTCCCAATAAGCCAACAGCGGGACAATTAGAGCATCAGAAGAGTGACCGATGTACGTGATTGAAGCCCATATGTTCATAATTTTATTAAAACAAGGTAGAGAGGAAAGGAAGGAAGCTGGAAGAAAAAGAGAGAAGAAAGAGAGGCAGGGGGGCAGGTGGGTAAGCAGGCAGGTAGGTGAAAGGGTAGGATAAAAGGAAGACAGAAGGAAGCAAAGGGCCAGAATCACAACAAAACAAAACATCTACTTTGATACCTTTTTAGTAGGATGCAGATTGGAAGTTTTGCATTAAGGGAGAACTTAAAGATATGGTGATCTATATTTCAGAAATAAGTCAATAAGAATGTATGAATATGGATATTATCATGCCTGCAGCATTATTTGAGATAGCCAAAAATTGGAAATAACTTAATTAGCTATCTTAAAAGATTGATGCAATAATGATACAGCCTAATTATGAAATATTATTCAGCCACTAAAAATAATGGAGAATTTCTGATATGACATATAAAAATACCTTTAAAACAAGGAAAATTCAGAATGATATAAAAGGTTTCCTCACATTTTTTTCATAAACCAAAGCACTATGTGATTGTACAAATAAATGCATCTTCCTTAAAAGGATAAAGGTTTAGAGGCATTTAAGACCACATGACTAATAATGGTCATCTCTAGGATTACAATTTGACAGCAGATGTCATTAGACATAGTTTGAGAAGAAACATTCAAGTTTCATTTTATATGTTATATACTTTAAAGCTTTTTATAAGCATGTATTGATTTGTAATACATATGTGAGAAAGAGACAGTCCCTTCTCTATGCTGGTTAGACCATTACTTAACCCTGCTTCTTTCTTCCAAAGGTGTCAGGCAACCAACAAGACTTGCCCCACAAATTACATATGGAATAATCACATCTGCAGATGCCTGGCTCAGCAAGATTTTTTTTCCTCAAATGCTGGAGATGGTAAGTAGAATATTATTTTGGTCTATATATGGTTCATACTTTGATTAACACATTTTGTACATGGGACTGAAGAGGTGGCTCAGCATTGCGCCAGGACTCAGGTTCAAACCTCAGCACCACATATACAACTATTGGGGAAACAAAGGCCAGATGGAAAAATAAATAAAATCAATTCTCTCTTCCTCTCTCTCACTCTCTTTTCTTCCCAACCCCCACTCCCTGTTTAAAAAAAAAAACCTTCTTGTTCAATATTCAGATCATCATTCTTTTAAATAAGAGACTATGAAACAGAACATTTCTTACTCCATATCAGTAATATTTTAGCTTCTTTTTAAAGGAGCATGCCCATGTTTGTGCATATTCTTTTAATGAAAATCATAAGGAGGAAGATGCTTTTGAATGCATTTAATTGTTTCACATCACACCCAGAACCCAGTAAGGTACAGTGAAGATGTCCTGACCTGTGTTTGTCTAGACTCGACAGATGGATTCCATGACATCTGTGGGCCCAACAAGGAGCTTGATGAAGAGACTTGTCAGTGTGTCTGCAAAGGAGGGCTTCAGCCTGCCAGCTGTGGACCCCACAAAGAACTAGACAGAAATTCCTGCCAGTGCATCTGTAAAAACAAACTTTTCCCCAGCTCATGCGGGGCCAACAGAGAATTTGATGAGAACACATGCCAGTGTGTATGTAAAAGAACCTGCCCAAGAAATCAACCCCTAAATCCTGGAAAATGTGCCTGTGAATGTACAGAAAATCCCCAGAAATGCCTCTTAAAAGGAAAGAAGTTCCAACATCAAACCTGCAGGTAAGTGGTTGCTTATAAGAAGGAGGCCAATAAGTTCTGGAAGACAAATGATACTATTTTTTAACCAATGCTACACAGTTATGAGGCTGTTTGCTCCAAAAAAAATGAGGCAGTGATGTTGGGGACCAAAACCAGATCCAAGGTCTGAATGCACTAAATCCTTACTCCAGAGGCTACGGAAGTGGTGTTTAATATGAGTCAGAGGACTTGTGTATTGTTTTCAATATATATCTCGGAAGTCCACACACCTGACCCCACCAGAAATTATGAGACCTTGAGATGTAATTTAGAATAAACTGTTCTAGGTGCAGTCAGTCTTGATGATGCCCTGATTGCACTGAAGGACTTTCAGTGCTGATCTTTGAATTTATTCTTCTTTAATCCCCAAGAATATGGTGAGCTGCTATGCGAGCCAGGTTTGTGACTTTTCACATGTTCTCCCACTTTTCCTTTCCCCTTAGTGTGTGTAATGCCTGCAGTTCCTTTTCTCTTATCAGCATCTCACTGCTGTGCTAACATGCATTAGCAGCTAAGCTCTGTCCGCTGTGGCGCTTCTCAGAAGCTGAGCCTGTGACATTGGCTTTCACTGCTCTGTCATTTCCCAGTCATTCGACCCAGGGCAGTCTGGGCAATGTCTTCCCTGTTCAGTAGCCTCCTGATTGCCAGATCCAGTGAATGATTTTCTCAGTCCTTTCTGTCACCTTTTTCTTAAGTTCACCCCTGTGTCTGACATGTGACTGTACTTTCTTGGACGTCCACTAAATTTTCAGACCATTTGTTTTTTATCACTTTTATTCAATTTTCTTCTTCTGTGCACTCTGTTGATAATGACCTTTTCAACAGATTAAACTATATTTCATATGTTTACAATTTAGTATCCTCATCATTTTTTTTTACAGTCAAGAGGTTTGTGCTCTCATTTTAATCCATATTTCTGAAGATCTGTCTACACAAGCATTTTCGTTACTGCATTGAGACTCCGATGAATTTACATAGCTCATTGATCACATTTCCTCCTTTTCTTATTTTTGGCAGTATGCCTTATAGAGATTCTTATATTTGCCCTTGAGATTATTTTGAGCAATAATTATATTCCAATTTTATTTGCATATTTTACACTAAATACCAGAAGAATATTTTGAAATCATCCTATTATACCAGAAGGATACAGATAATGAACATTTTTTAACCTTATTAAAGAATTTTTATGTAGAATCCTTCTAGAGGGGGTCTAGTAAATATAGAAATCTTTATGTCTAAGTATAGACTAACCAGTAATCATATTTTCTGCAAATTTTTATGTTAATTTAGAAGAAAAAAATTCTATCATTATTTTTCTCTTAATAGGATACATTCCTTCCTAAAGACTTTTTATTTACTACAACTATGCATATGCCCATTTTTTTTCTAAAGGTACAGTTCCAGATTTTGTGGCATCAAATGGAGCAAAAGAAAAATGTAATATTTTCAAAATATATATGCTTTTAATTTTCTCTTAATATTTATTCCAAACGTGTGAAGGGCAGCAAAGCATATATTCTTTGGTTCACTGCCTTAATCAGCCACTTTCAATGGTCATGGAGAATTGTATCACTTTTTAGTAAAAGGGTCCAATGATCTTATAATTATTAATTTAGATTTTAGAAGTGATTTAAAGCATTAATTGGATGTGCTTTCTTTTCTGTAGTGAAAGTGATTCAATTCAGTGTTAAGTGTGTGGGTGTTCCTGTGGTGCACCTTTGATTTTCACCTCAAGTGGCCTTGCATTTTTTCCTGTATACCCATTTCACATGTTAAGCATACTCATATTCCAAAAGGTTCTTCAAAGGCAGTGTGATTCATTGGGGCTGCCAGCAGACTGACTGGTAATTTGTGCTTTCACCACTAGAATTGGGAAGAAGTCTGGGTTGGGAGGAGAAGGACCCCAGTGGTAAATACTGTGGGTCTCCCTCCATTGCCTCAGACTCATCTGTTTCACATGGAGGCCAGGTGGAGAAAGGAGAGTTAACCACCGTCATGCAGCCAGCTGCCAAGTAGAAAGACGAGAGTAAGGGTGTGCTGTTCACCGAGGACCACAGTTCTGCCAAGATGGCTGGGTTTAATTGCTTGGAAGTCTGGGTCCCATACACATCCCAGACTTTTGTGAATTCTGCCATGCTTATATGATCACAGTAAATCAGCAGACCTTAAATAGTCACTTTCAAAATTTCTGTTTTATGTTACTTTCATTCCCAAAGCAGAAAGCACTTCAAAAGAACTAATGCTTACAATATCCCATCCTTCCATTTGTTACATCAGCAAGCAAGACATGTTTTTAAAGCCTTTTCCATCCCTCTAAAATTTTGTAATTCTAAGCACACACTTAAACACTCATAAACCTGAGTGATTTTACAACAAAATTTAGTAAGTTTTTTTCCTCGTTTAAATTTAGAATATAAAAGTACATTAGGAGCATAATGAACTCATTACCTTGGTCTTTAACAAGCATATTCCTCTTTGTTTTCCTAGTTGTTACAGACGACCTTGCACTCGACTGAAGCATTGTGAGCAGGGACTGTCATTTAGTGAAGAAGTATGTCGCTGTGTCCCTTCATATTGGAAAAGACCGCATATGAACTAAGACTGTCCTATTTTCAGTTCATCATTTTTCTATCATGAAAAACTGTTACCACGTTAGAACTGTCTATGAACAGAGAGAGTCTATGGGGCCATGGTAACAAACACTGTGTTCCTGAACCATGTGGATAACTTCACAGAAATAGACTGGAGCTCACCTGTAAAATGCCTCTTTCAAAGACTGGTTTTCTGCCAATGACCAAACAGCTGAGGTTCTTCTCTTGTGATTTAAAAAAAAAAAAATATGACTATATAATTTATTTCCACTAAAAATATTGTTTCTGCATTCATTTTTATAGCAATAACAATTGGTAAAGCTCACCGTGATCAATATTTTTATAACATGCAAAAATATGTTTAAAATAAAATGAAAATTGTATTATCAGTTGGTAAGTTCAGTCAATTACCATCATACATTATAAACACAAACTGATACAAGAACATTGATCTGCCACTGCCCTTGTTCTTTATCTGTACCAGATGTCAAATTTTGATTACTATGAAGAGTGTAAAAGAAACTTTTAGAGTGACAACAGTATGCTATTGCATTTTGTTTAAATTCATCTAAATATATTTAATAATATATGAACATTTTAGCACAATATTTTTGAATTTTTATGACTAAATGAACTAATACAGAACATCTTATAAGAGTCTGCTTATCATGTCTGTGTGAATGAGTTATTTAGTGCACTGGGAGCATTCAGACTTAATTTGGTGTAAAATCCCTTCAGTACGTATTAAAATGGCCTTAAAATGGTTGATCAAAAGAAATATTTTCTTTTTTGATATTTAATTTCTTTTGACCACGTAAAATATTTTTGCAAGCTAAAGTGTTATTACTTGACACATTTAAACTAGAAATAAAATTTAAATATGTTTATGTAAAAAAGTAAAAATTTCAGCCACACAGACTGCATGTGTGTGCTTTCAAAAGGGCATTACACTGAAGTAATTTTTACTGAGAACAAATATTTTGTCTGTATACATACATCCAAATAATAGTTTTTATGTTGACAGAGAATTAATTACATACTAGTGTGACATAGGTGTTGTATATGAAATATTTGTCCTAAAAGAAGAAACTATTTTGCTCAAGTTATATAAAGAACTCACTAGAAGGTAGCAAAATTAATATACCAAAATAGTTTTAATTGGTATAGATGACTAATCGGTACAATACAAAATCTTAGTATCTGTATGTTTTACAAGAGAAGCGTTTTTCCCAAAATGTTTAAATAGGAGGTCAATGCCTAAAATAATCCTGAGCATTTTCAATACTGAAATGGATTTACAAATGGCATTTACTGAATTTCAACATTCAGTTTATGAAATCAGATGTTTTCATGTGTTAGAACATAAGAAAACAGTTTTCCAAATTCTCCCATTATATGTTTATGGACTATTCTGATTTTTTAGCAAAGATTATGCTGAATCTTCTAAGTTGAAAACACAAGCATTGTGTGTTCTGTGTACTTGGGAAGATCTAGGTAGTTTTCAAAGTGGTGAAAAGAAAGGGAAGGGGAGAGAAGAATAGTAAAGTTGACAACAGATTTCTTCAAGTTTCTTCAAAAGAACAAATTCAAGGGGAATTACAGAAGGAAAAAAATCAGAATCAAAATAAATAATCTATCTGATAGGATGGAACACAAAATGATCGTCTCTGAACTTCAGCTACTTCTCAGTATAATCATGCTTCACTCATTTGAGTAAAAAAACTAATAGCATAAATCATTTTGTAGTCTTTATCATCAGGCTAGCCAATCATATTTATACTCAACATATTTCAATTATAATTTAGCTGATTTACCAAAAAAATTTAAATATCTAAGTTTCAGTAAGCCTCCTGAGCCCATGTAATGAATATCAGAATCTGACACAATGATTGTCATATGTTGGATGAGAAAACAGTTCAAACTCTATTTCTGAAAATTTATAGGCAAACCAAAAAACAAAAAATCAGTAGGCCAAAATTTATATCGACAAGCATGCCAGAAAAATAACATTTAAATTTGTCCTTAGAGATGTAATAATTTTGATTCCAAAGAAAGAGTAGCATGGACAAAGATAATATATTGCCTGATACTTGCAAACAATTTTAGGTGAACCATAAAAATCCCACTTCAACACATTATGATGAATGAGATTTCTGTGTAGCCAGTTAAGATGGAATAGAGATAAAATGAAACAGTTCATAACATCAGCAAATGTGATTCAGCAAAAAGCTAAAAATACAGTGCGAATGAGCATAAGCTCTGCAAAAGAGTCCCCAGATACCAATGCAATCAATCCAAAGGATAAAGTTGAGAAAACACTGGAAGCTCAGAGCAACAGTTAATATATCCACAACTTGGAAAGTTTATAAACAGGATTTTATGTCCAGAAACCTAATACTCTATATTCAGTTTAGAAGGGAATAAAAATGTTTTGGTAAATGGTTGTATAAGATTTAGCTTCCAGATTTTTTTTTTTCTTTTTGGAAGGAGGTTTTGACATTTACTAACTGCTTGAGTGAAACAGATTCCATTATTAGAATTTCTAAAAATAAACTTTGTCCCGCCATATCAGCACTGCTTAGAACAAAAGTTTGAGTGGTGTGAATGTAAGACCAAGGCTGAGTTCACCCGGAGTGCACTTTAAGGAAGGAGAAAGGTCGTGAACCCACAGGCAGGCACTCGCTTCTCTCCAGGGATGCCCTGCTCCTGCAGGAATCTCATTCACTGGGACAGGGAAGCAGCAGAGGGGTCAAGTGGGAGAGCTTGCGTTGCAGCGACTGTTTTAATGTAGAGCCAAAGCTAGTGAAAGCCCTGACATGTTCAAGCTGCCTTGCTCATCAGTCTGCGCGAGAGAGTGAACAAAGGTCTCTCAGCGCACACTTCCCTACATTACTATGCTGTCCCCAGGGCGGGAGCTTTCATTAGATTTTTCAAAGGATATTTTTTGAGTAGTATGAATTTTTTAATAATAGACAAATTCTAGAAAGTTCTGAACAAATCCATTATTTTATCCTAAAAATGCATGTAGTATGTGTACCGAAAGAGCTTTTTAAGTTAGTGACAAAGTAATAATTACTTATAATTACTAGATTTTCTGTCTATGTGTTTGAATTTTTGGCTATCTTGGATAGGTTTAAGGTAGGAAGTAACTATATTAACTTCTTAAAGTATAAACCAAGGTTTCATATGGCTTTTTCATTCCATAGCCAACAACTCATTGCTTGAGGAAGCATACCATAGAAGGATCTAATCCAACTGAATGCTAAGGTGGAAGTCATAAGCAGAATTTTCAGTCCTGACTTTTCTGTGTCCCTGAGTAATTCCCCAAACTCCTTGAGTTACACTATGTTAACCTGTGAAAGGAAAGAATTGGTTAAAACCATGTACAAAGTTCCATTTCTGAAGTTCGAAAGTTTGTACTGAACTACATACAGAGGGAAATCAAAACCAGAAAGAACATTTTAAAGAACTTCAGGGAAGCATGATTATTGAGATTGTTAGGCCCCATTAACAGGTACTATTTATATTTTAAAAAGATTTCATGTAAGAAATTATACATGAAAAATCTGTCTCCCTTATGCTTTTCATTCTTGTTCTACTTAAATCCTAACAAATGTAGATAGCTCAAAGCAGAATTCTTCCTGATTATTTTATATCAAAAGTAGTCACATGTGGAGAATGAAAAAAATTCCTTTTTAAATCATCTTGGAAAAAAATATGCAACTTTCATAAAAGAGCAAAAAAAAAAAAAGATTTCATGTACACCCCTTCCAAACCTCAATCAGATGCACATATACTTAATCCAGGAAAGGGCTTTGAAAGAGAAATGCATCAAAAGTTGCTACCATCTGGCATTCTGATGATAGGCTTTGATTAGGTGCTGGGCCTCCATCACCAGGATCTGGCATTGACGAATTTGTGAATATAGTTGTCAAAATCCTTGGATGGTGCCATGGGCACAGCACCAGTCGGGTTAATCATATAGCTGACTTGACACATGGCTGTCCACACAGATGGCAATTACTGTTTTGATATTGTAGAAATAACTGTTAGAACACCATTAAAAACTTATTTGAAATCTTCTAAAGTATGAGTGGCTGCCTAAGAAAGAATTCTGGATTCTCTCAAACAGAAATATTTGAAGATATAATTTACCAATACCTTTAAATGGGGAAAGAAATTTTCAGTCATTTTCTTCACAGTCATATGGAATTTTTATCATCATTTCAAAGCAGCTGTACATCTTATTCTTTTTGAAAATTAATCTTCCTTGTATTCAAACATATATATGTAGTTTCCATAGAATTTCTTTACTGGGAATATTATTACATCTACAAAAATGTAATGATGTTCATTCAGTTTACAAAGAATGTCTTTCCTTTGGATCAGGTGTTCTATCCTTTAATTCTTGTGACTGAGAACACAGAGCTCTTCCTCCACTGTAGCAAATCGGTCTTTAGAACACGTCATTTTTCACACTTCATATTTCCTTTCTATTGCTGTTTTTCTCAAAGCACCACATTTTTCTATCATCTATTCATCTTAAGCAATAACCTTTAGTGCCAGGTTCTTTCTTTCCTTATGCTTATGTTCTGATGTTTCTGCACCACAGTATTATTAGCAAGCTGCAAGGTGATATGCTCTCATAGGAAGCAGAAATGACACCAGGAATCATTTGGGACTTTGGTATATGTGATCAAACATTCCCAGCTTTCTCTGATTCTATCCTAGGGTTTGGACTGACAGACCAATATACACTTTAAGGCAACATCTCTCATGGTTTTTATTATTATTATTCTTTAGAGAGAGAGTGATCAAGAGAGAGAGAGAGTCAATTTCATTTATTGTTTCATCTGGTTTTGTTTTCCCAACACTTAGTTGTATATGTGGTGCTTGGGATTGAACCCAGGTCCTCATGCATGCCAGGCAAGTGCTTTACCACTGAGCCAGCTCTCTAGCCTCGTTATTTCTTAATTTTGATGATACTTCTGAAGCTCATGCTACCTATAAAGCACATAGTAAATAAGAGATGATAGACTCGCACCTGAATTTGCTGATGAGAGGGAGGGAAAAAAGGAAGAGAGGAAAGAATTAAAGAAAAGGAACAGGGAGGAAAACTACAGGGATAAATGAGAAAGGGTGAGAAATGAAAAATAAGAAAGAAAAATCAGGAACACCAGGCTTTTAAGAAACAATGAAGATGCCTCATAACCTCTTTGGGACAGTGGTAGGCAAAGTAGAGAAACTTCTTGAAACACATAGAAGCATTTCTGCAATTTGCAAACAACAGTAACAAATGCAAAATTAATTTCTCTGTTGAGTAGTTTTTATATTATGGGATTTCCATACTTCATGAGATAAATACCATCATGGTTATGCGAAAAGTTCAGCAATAAAAGTCTGAAATAAAGCACAGAAAAATATTTGGAATAAAATAGCTTCAGTCTTGTGAGCAAGGACGCTGAATTTTACTTCCTTTATGATCATTCAAATAACAATTACTTTTGAGAAGGTCACAGGGAAATAAAAAATCCTCGTCTCTGGATTTTACAACATGTTTTTCCAGGAAAATTTGGATCATGTGAGAATTTCATTGAAATATTTTTCTAAGAAATTATATGACTGCCCTCCGTGTGAGATTACAAGCTCTCTTGTTCCTGTCATACCCAGGTGTGCACTCAGATTCACAATTCTCTTACAGGGAATGCAGGAAAGAGAAGTATTACTTCATCCATATCATGTGCGTACTTCATTCCCTGTGCTGCATGAATTTAGAGTTTCAATATACTGAAAAGATATTGGGCATTGCAGACTTAATTTAAAAAATCCGAAGGGCTGGAGTTTTGGCTTAACAATTGGAGTACTACCTGGCATGCACAAGGACCTTGTTCAAACCCCAGCACCACATGCCCTACTGTCGTGGAAACAGAGGCCAGATGAAAAAATAAAGTTGATTCTCTCTTCTCTCTCTCCCTCCCTCTCTCTCTCTCTCTCTCATAAAGAAAGAGAGAAGGAAGGAAGAAGGAAGGAAGGAAGGGGAAAAATAGTCTCTGCTTCTGAGGTTACTCTAGAAATTTGGATTAGCACTCGAGGGGGGTTTTAGTAACTGTAGAGGTTGAGCTCTCTTTTCTACAAATAAAGTGTCTATAGCCATGAATTCTTAAAGGTTTCTCCTAGAACCACATGGGCAGAGCGCAACAGAGCCCATGAGAACACACAGGGCAGATGAACTTTAGTTGGATTCTTTTTGCTCCTACAATGACATTCAGTGTGCATTCCATGAAGTCCCAGGCTGGAACCAGATCTCCACTCCTGAGTCCACCAGAGCGGCCCTGCCTTGATCTCTTTTATGTCAAGACATTGGGAGAAATTATTTTACTTTTTACAAAGTCCTTTTCTAATTCTTTTTTTTTCTTCAAATACTGCTCTAGAACATGACTTTTGTCTTACTGAACTGTGTTAACAGCCACTTGTTTTTTGGCAAAGCCTTCATCGCCCACAGGGGCAGGCATGTCTGCAGTTGTGTCAAAATCCTGCCACAGTGAAGCCCTCCTCTGCTGGGAACCCACAGGTGGCTGATACCAAGTGGAATCACTACTCTGTCTTCAAGATAGCAAAGAACTCCTATTCCCCATGCAAAATGCCCAGCCATGCTCCTTAGGACAGAGAATGTATGGAGAAAACTCTGTAAGTATTAACTCAGATTTTTTAAAACACTTATACTTATTTTACAGCCTTTGACCAAAGCACAACTGACAATATGAGCCAGGCTGGAATATCCACTGATTGACCCAATTTAATAAGCATCCCTTCCCCTTTAACCAGGAGATTGTCCCCTTATCTATCTATACCTAGATCTCTCAGAAGGCTTGCATAAAATCAGTTCATTTTCCAATACGCTTAGGTTCTGTATTATCCTAGTTAACTGCCGTTAACAGAATATCATAGAGACAAACTTCTTTTCTCACATTTCTGCAAACAAGACATCCAAGATCAAGGTGAGATTGGGGTTGGATTCCAGTGAGGCCTTTCTTCCTGGTTTGCAAATGCTCACCTCCTCACTATGCCCTCATGTGACCTTTCCTTTGTAGAGAGAGCTCTTGTGTCTCTTTCTTCTAATGCCAGTCCCATCGGTTAAATAACTTCATTGAATCATAATTGTCTCTCTCAAGGCAAAAGACGGATTTGAGGGGAATCCAATTAGGTCCCTAGATCTCCTCCTTACATGCAAATTTTAAGAGGCAAGAGAGTATCAAATATGAACCAAACATTTTGAAACTAAAGAAAGTATTCCAAAGAAAATGTAGCATCTGAATTGTGTTCAATCCTACAACAACAGAAAAATAAACAAGAATTCCATTATTTGGGAGACTGAAGAAAGAATAATTAATTCAAGAATTTTTATATTATACTGGAGCCTCCACCAGTGTGAGTGTCAGAAAACAGCCCTACTGAACTGGTAGGAAGAACAATAAAATATGTGTGTGGTTAAGCTGGATTTTGCACTCAACTTGAATTCAGATTGTCTGCTTGTATTGTATCAAGATGCTTCATACTGTAGTGAGCTTATACTGAATTGAGAACAATTACCTGATGCTTTCATACACAGCCAATAGAATTAAAAAATTAGTGGGAGGAACTCTGAAAATAACTGACAATTTGCAAATGATGCTTCAAGCAAAAGATACAAGCTAACAAGCCCATCCTGCCCTGATTGGGATTCTACAGGTCACCAAGCATCAAAGCCACAGTTGATTTCAAAGAGTAGTCCCTTAATTCTACGGTTTCTGGTTATAAAATTGGCAAATACGCTAAAGTTTAAAACAGTGCCTGAATCATAATAAGACCACAGTAAGTAATTAACTTAATCTTTGGTAGTTTCAAATGTCAAACCCTATTCCTAACCAGAATTAGTGCCTAGAAATTGAGTCTTATTTGAAAATTGCAACAGAAGGTTCCAAGAGGGGAAAACTTGAGAAAATTTTTTATTTTTCCAAATATCACATTTTTAGAATTTAATTTCTGAATGTATTGCCCCTGTGATTACATAAAGAAATGTTGTAATACCTTTTGGAATTCAAACATAACTTTTGTCAAATTGATGCCGGAGTTTTGAGATGAGGCTAGATTCTCTGCTTTCACCAGCAAATGGAGTTTGGACTGACTGAAGACATCTGTGGCCAAATTGCCCATTTCTAGTGTTTGCAGCTATTCTGGGAAAAACTAGAAGGAAATCTGGGCTGGCTGCAGGTTTCTGCAGCTGAAACAGTATTAGCAGCTCCCCAGCTAAGAGCTGGGATTTCCCTGCTACTGTTGAGTGGTGCATTGCAGCTTTTGGTGTTGAAGTACACCCCGGGACTTCACAACCAACCTTCTTCTGGGTTCTTGACTTGCGAATTTGAAGAATAAAATTCACAGACAATCATGGAAGGGAAGAATAAAGGAGTAGGGTTTGTATAAGGAAGGAGACTAGAGACACCCCAACACAGAGGGCTCCCTGGAGGCAGGATACCATCTTATGTGTGTTAGGCCAGGGTTTGTATTGGTTTGGGTATGAGCCTTGATGAAGGTTTATGTAAAGCAGGCATTGAGAAAAGTACCAACATCATTGGTTAAACTTTATGTAAAACAGGCATTGAAATTAAGCACCAAAATCACTGGTTAAAAATCCATGCAAAACAGGTAGCAAATCTTTCCTAGTTCCCATCTGTGTCCACCCAACTGCTTAGTTTTCCAGCCTTTAGGACAACAGAGTTGCTCTCACAAGCCAGCCTCCTGGTCTTTTGCATTTGAAGGCTCTGAGCATGCACATTAATCTCTCTCTACTGGCCAGCTTCTAGGTGTGATTGAATGGGGCACAATGGTCCTGACTACCTAGCCATTTCACTATCTCTCCTAATCTCTATTAAAATTAAATCATGAAACTTTGTATTTTAAATATATCAGATTTATTTTTATTTTATATACACATGTACACTGATTCATTAGACTTTTGTTGTACAAGTAAGACCTTGTCTTTGAAGTCTGGGATTAGCTTTATTGCAGATACAATATGTACAGTTCTTTTTCTGTTTTTAATTCACTAAAGTTGATTAAGAAGCTAAAGTGAATTGCACAGAAAAAAAGGAAAAATTATTCTGTTTCCTCCAAAAATTGATAGCTTGCCCAGATCTAATCTGAAAATTGTCATATTTTTCTTATTCTTATTTACTGACACTTTCCAATGCATTGCCATTTTTCTTAGTATTCATAGCAATTTTTCCATATGATTCTTTTCCATAGAGTCACACTACATATGAAAAAAATACTGAGTAAATATGCATTCATTTACTTTGTATAATATCATAACAGTGAGATGACCAAGTTTAGCTCATATAACTTCACAGGTTTGAAAAATAGTCATTTTTTGGTAACTTCAATAGAACCATATATTATTAAAAGATTTCAAAAGACCATGTGAACTATGATAATTCAAAAAGTTACTTTTTCACTTTTCAAGAAGACAGCTCTAAGCGTATAAAATCAAACAAAAAGATCAAGTTAGATGTTTGCAAAAAAAAGAACATGAAACTGGTGGTACAAGTTTGAAAATGCTGGTGGTTTTTCTGTATTATTATATTTTCTTCCTATGACTTTGCAGTTCTATGGATATACTCAAGATTAACATATTTGCCTTCTTTAAAACTTTTCATTTGTTAGTCTTTTCTCTTTTTCCTGCACCCATACTCTGTGAACTCAACCTCTAAGGGGTAAGTGCAGGTATTTTCAAAATAATATGTCTGTTTAGAGTCTGGTGGTAGAGTGCTTGCCTCACTCCCACCCCCAACTTGATCCCCAGCATCCTACACACACACACACATGCACACAAAAATGCTCAGACTACTCAGGATAAAAAATTACCAAGGAACAGGAATGTAACCTCTGATATCCTTGAACCATTAAATGGCTTTTCAGGTTAGAATGCCATCAGCATTTTCCAAACAGAAGTCAAATAAGTTGCAGGTAACAGAGTAAATTTAAAACAATACACCTGACAGCCTTCCATGTGACACTATGAACAAAAGTCATATTTGCAAAGAAGAACCAGAACAGAAATAGTCCAAAATTTTATTTTTCTTTCTTACCCTATTGCCCTTCTCTTTTTTGTATTTTAACATGTTAGCCAATTTTGTGACACTGTAATAAAGCAACTGAGCTCCTCAAATTTGGCTCCCAGTTTCAGATTCCAGTCCATGACTGGCTGGTCCAGTTGATTAGGGTCTATGGTGAGTGCATCCACCATGGCAGGAGCTCGTGCAGAGCTAAACCATTGACCTCATCTCCAGGAAGCAAAAGAGTGGGGGAAAGGGCCAGGATTTCACAATCCCCTTCACAGGAATTCACCAGTTGATCACAGGTAGGGTATAACTCTCAAAGGTTTCATCAGTCCCCAGCAGCACTAGTCTAGGGACCAAGTCAATATAACACATTGGCCTTTGGAGCACGTTCAATATCCAAGCTACAGAGAACTTTCAGAGAAAGCTTCTGATATATCCAAACTGAGTTTGAGTTAGCTAAGCTTGATATTAAGGTGAGACTCTTTTTTTTTTTAATTTAAAGAGAGAATGAGAGAGGAAAGAGATCAACTTTATTTTTTCATATGGACTTTTTTTCTCTGACACTCGTTGTGTATGTGGTGCTGGGGTTTAAACCCAGGTCCTCACACATTCCAGGCAAGTGCTCCAACTGCTGAGCCACCACTCCAACACCAATGTAAAATTATTAATAAATCTCTAACCACTATTTCATTTTTGTGTGCCTTAGGCCAACTAAAATACTCAAAGCTTAATTTATTCAGTTTAAAAATATTTAATGTTAATCATGCTTTTTTTTTCTTACCACCAAGGAAATCTGATGACTTTTCTGCCCACAAGTTTACTACAAATGAAATGGAATTTCAGTACTTTAGACAGCAACTTTCTCATCTTGATTCCTGCCAAGTCCCCACGAAGTCATTTCAATCCTCCTATTTCCTGCCTGACTTTCTTCTTTCCTATAAGCAGCATTTTGACTCAGCCTGTTTTCAAAGCAAGATAACTTTAAATTTCTCTCAGCCTCATGAGGTTCTATGCCACATACTTCTATTTATGTTAAACCAGACATTTCCTTGTAATTTTATATTCTTTGACATGTTTTCTTCATCATCATGTAAATTTAGCCAATTAACTTTGGAGACACTATCTAAAACAAAAATCTCAGCTGCCTCAGAAAAAAGGAATGGGTTTCATTTAAATGTTTCCTGTTTTTTATACATTGCCTGATAGAACTATAGGTGTAACACAAAGTCTGACTCAGAAATTAAATGGTCAAATTAAATTGAATTTCAGCTCAAGCTATAGAAAAAGTACATGGAGGTTGAACCACTAGAAGGAGAAGGTTAATGTTATATTTGGAAAGTTCCAGTTTCATATTGAGTTGTGGAACCTTTGTCATTGGATTGATGAGTTAATTTAAGGAACAGTTCAAAGGGCAAGTGATTGGAAAAATTTTTTTTAATTTTATAATTTAGGGCATCACACAAATTGAAATAATTGATCATAAATAATCCTCCATTTATATATTGGAAACATTATAGCCAATGGCATCTACCATGGAACTTATACCAGATTATCAGAATGTTTTGATCAGAATATTCTCAAAATAGATACAATATAAATGGAAGCAACGGGCTCCATGTTGTGCCTACAACCAGCACACAGTATTAAATACTCTGATTTCAACAACTTGATCGGTTATAAACAATGCAGTGCATTTTACCTTATTGGAGTCATGTACTTTTTTATTGGTTCAACATAGTCTTACATATTGAAGGAGAGTTATGTACTTTTAAATAAAACTGGGAATGAAAGTATTTTATGCAATTTCCCTTTTCTTCTATTCAGTTTTTTTATATTAAAGACATCATTTTCTGATATTAATTCCTCAATTGAGTTTGCAATTGGGTCTTTGCTTTTATTCTTCATCCATTTGTTTTAACAAACTTCCTTGAAAACAACATACAAGTTTTATCTTCTAATAACAGTTTGATTTGATACATTTTGTTTTAATGCCTTATAGAATGGATTTTATTTTCCACTTCTTTTTTTAAAGAAAGAGGTACAGCGAGAGACAGACAGAGAGAGAGAGAGAGAGAGCGAGAGGAGAATGAATTCTATTTAGTTTTTCATATAACTTTCATTGCTCTGATACTTCCTTGTGTATGTGGTGCTGGGGTTTGAACCCATGTCCTTGGGCAAGCCAGGCCAGCACCGTAACCACTCAGTCACTGCTCCAGCCCCTTCCACCTTCTTTTAATAGTTATTTTATATTATTTCTTTTTTTCTTATTATTGTTGATATGACCAAGAAAATCCATTTTGAATGTCCAGTCTCCTTACCGATAATTTCACTTTCTATCCTCTCAGAGATTCTACTCTTGCATAAGACAATATAAAAAACATTTTTCAATAAGACCCATAACCCTCCTGCCCACCTCAGTTATCTGACAACTTTACAGTAAATTTATTTCTATTCTCTCTTACGCTTTTTAAGTCTTATTTTGTTTTTAATTAACACATGATACCCATTGTTATGGCTGTGATGTAAAGTGTCCCCCAAAAGCTCGTGTGTCAATGTGAAGGCTAGGTGAAATGATTGGGTTATAAGAGCCTTGACCCAATCAGTTGAGTTGTAGGGATAAATTGGCAACTGAAGGCAGGTAGGGTGTTGCTGGAGGAGGTGGGTCATTGGAGGGTGTGCCTTTGTGTATAAAACTTGTATGTGCGTGGAGTCTCTCTCTGCTTGCTCCAGTCGTGCTTTGATCTGCACTCAATCCCCACACTTCCACCATGATGTTCACCCTCATCTTCAGCCCTGAGGAATGGAGCCAGCCTTCTATGGACTAAGACCGCTGAAACTGAGAGCCCTCAAAATAAAACTTTCCTCCCAAAATTGTTCTTGCCAGGTCTTTTAGTCACAGCAGCAAAAAAGCTAACTAAAATACTCATACATGTATATAGATTACAGTGAGGTGTTTTGATATATCATTTTGTAATGACCAAATCAATCAGAGTATTTAGTATACACATCATTTCAGATGTTTATCATTTCTTTGTACTGAGAACATGTAAAATCCTCTTTTCTAGTTTTTTTGAAACACACAATAGAATACTGTTAAGTATAGCCACCTACTGTGCAGTAGAATACCAGAACTTCTTCCTCCTTTATACATATAATTTTTCCCTATTTTCTTCTCCTCATTTTTTCCTCTGGTACAGCCCAACCCCAGACCTCTTCTAACCACTAATCTGCACTATACTTACTATACTTCTTCTTATTCTTTTTTAATGGGAAAGGGACAGTGAGAGAGAGAGAGAAAGAGAGAAACAATTTTTATTTAGTTTTGCATGTGGCTTTCATTGCTCTGATGCTTCGTTGTGCACATGGTGCTGGGTTTTGAACTCGCATCCTCACACATGATGGGCAAATGCTGTAACCACCAGGCCACTGCTCCAGCCCCTACACTATACTTCTGTTTTTTATTGTAAGTACACAGTTAACAAGTGTTTATTGAATGTATCAAAGCTTTTCTTTAACCAAAGGCAATAGCATTAACCCTTAACTGTACAATGATTTGTTTTTTTCTATTATGGTCATGAGTTAGTATCTTTATTGGCCACCTATTCCCACTTGAAACCATCTGTGCATGTTTAAGTGACAGTTGGTTAAAATTATCCTTATACAGTAGCTACTCATCATGTTCCAGTTCTTTAGGGAATATTTGCGTGTGTGTGTGTTTTGTTAGAAATATATAGAAATACAATTGAGGGGAAAACATTATCAAACCAACAGTAATCAATGTATATATACTTTGTTATCCAGGGGTAATGCCAAAACATGGATGACCACCTTGGGTTTCACCTGTTGCAGTTGCCCCCAGAAGAACTAATGCGTTAAATGGGTATCTCGCGGAGGAATGACATCAGCTTCTGGGATGGTTCCTCCATATTCCCACTCTCCAGTCTCCTATGAGTTCTTCATATACCCTCCACCCTCCCCATCCCCATCGCTACCCCTCCAAGTATCCTAAGGAGCCTTCCCCCTGTTACTCTGAGAGTCATATAATTTGAAGTAGTGTTAGGTTAGCTGTCTACCCTACTACTTCCCCATATATTCTAGCATCCACAGATGAGAGAAACCATTCGGCCCTTGAGTCTCTGAAATTGGAAGACTTCACTAAGCGTAATTCTTTCCATCTCCATCCATTTGATATCAAAAGACATAATATTGTCTTCTCTAATGGCCGAGTAGTATTCCATTGTATATATGTACCAAAGGTTTTGTATCCACTCGTCGAGC
Organism: Aplodontia rufa; assembly: GCA_004027875.1. Lineage (NCBI taxonomy): Eukaryota > Metazoa > Chordata > Mammalia > Rodentia > Aplodontiidae > Aplodontia > Aplodontia rufa. The sequence continues at coordinate 19,750 of PVKS010034704.1, forward strand.
GAGGGGCATCTGGGTTTGTTCCATAGTCTAGCTATAGTAAGTGGAGCTGCTATAAACATTGAGCAAGCCACATCACTGATTCTAAATCTTTTGGGAAAATACCCAGGAGTGGGATAGCTGGGTCGTAAGGTGGTTCCATCCTTAATTTTTTGAGGATTCTCCACACTGCTTTCCATAGTGGTTGAACCAGTTTGCAGTCCCACCAGCAGTGTAACAGTGTTCCTCTTTTCCCAGAGACCCTCCAGCATCTGTCCTTGTTTCTATTCTTCACTTTTGCCACTCTAACAGGAGTGAGGTGGTATTTCATTGAGGTTTTGATTTGCATTTCCCTTATAGCTAATGATGTAGAGCATTTTCTCATATATTTGTGGGCTTTCTGGACTTCCATTGGAGAGAAGGTCCTTTTGAGTTCTTAGCCCACTTATTGATTGGATTATTTGTGAGTTTGGATTTTAGTTTCTTTAGTTCCCTGTATATTCTGGATATTATTCCTTTGTCCGAGGTGTAGCAGGCAAAAGTTTTCTCCCATTCTGTAGGTTCTCTCTTGATGCTTTTGACTAGATCTTTAGCTGTGCAGAAACTTTTTAGTTTAATTGCATCCCATTCATTTATTCTTGATTTTACAGCATGAGCCATAGGAGTTTTGTTAAGGAAGTAGCTGCCGACTCCTATATGCTGTATTGTTGACCCTACTTCTTTTTCTAGTAAGTTTAAAGTTGTAGGCTTAATATCCAGGTCTTTGATCCATTTTGATTTAATTTTTGTGCAGGGCGAAAGATAAGGATCCAGCTTCAGTTGTCTACATATGGCTGTCCAGTTTGTCCAACACCATTTGTTGAACAGGCTTTCTTCCACACTATACTTTTGCCCCCTTTATCAAATATCAAATAGTTAAGGATATGGGGGTTTGTCTCAGG
>PVKS010034705.1:0-20656 GCA_004027875.1 Aplodontia rufa
TCCTACACTAGATACCCATTTAACACATGAGTTCTTCTGGGGGAAACTGCAATAGATGAAACCCATAGTAGCTTATCTATGTGTTAGCATTACCCCTGGTTATCAAAGTTTATACACATTGATTGCTACAGTTTTGACAATGTTTCCCCCTCATCTGTATCCTGTGTCGCAATATACTTCTAATAAATGTGGAAAAAAAAAGAAAATTCTTCACCTCAAGTCCTTAGAAAAAGAATGAACTAATCCCCAAACCAGTAGAAGACAGTCAATAATCATGATCAGAGCTGAAATCAATGAAATCAGGAATGAAAAAGCAATACGAACAATGAAATGAAGAGTTGGTTCTTTGAATAAAATTGACAAATCCTTAGCCAACTCACCAAAAGAAAGAATGATAAGAAGAAAATCAACAAAATCAGATGAAAAAGAAGAGATCACTATAGACAGTTCTGAAACCCAGAGGATTATCAGAACCTATTTTGAGAATATACACTCCAGTAACTGGAAAATCTGGAAGACATGAACAAATTTCTAGACACACATGACCACCCAAATTGAGTCAGGAATATATAGAAATCCTAAACAGACCAATATCAAGTAATGAAATTAAAACAGCAATTAAAAGCCTTCCAAAAAAGAAAAGCCCAGGACCTGATGGATTCTCAGCTGAGTTCTACCAGCCCTTTACAGCAGAACTAACACCTCTCTTTCTTAAGGTATTCCAAGAAATTAAAAGAGACAAAACCCTCCCAAACACTTTTTATAAGGCAATCAAAACCTGATATAAAACCTGATAAAGATGCCCCAAGGAAAAAACTACAGGCCAATATCCCTGATGAATGTAGACACAAAAATCCTTAATACCAGTATACCACATTCAAAAATACATCAAAAAGAGAATACACTATGACCAAGTGGGTTTCATTACAGGGATGCAAGGTTAGTTCATGTTATAAATGGAATCAGGTGTGGGTGAGTAAGGCAGAAAATTTACTTCAGCTGAAGGGTGAAAGAATGTGTGCCCAGCAAGGAAATCAGGGGTTTTTAATTCTAACCTGATGCGACACTATCCTTCGCTCTGATTGGAGGAGCTCAGGTGTACAATCTGCATGGTTGGCTAAGATAAGGTGGAGACAGGTGCAAAGAGGAAGTAGGCAGTGACTGGGAGAGAGTGGGGTGGGGGTCACTGCACATGTGGTAAGGAATGCAGTGAGTCAGCAAAGTTTACCATATGAAGATAGGTGGGTACTGGAATGGGTCCTTGGAAAGAGGTGGGCATACACAGGGGAGGGAGTTACTATCTTCAAGGGAAATGGGGATCTAAAATGGAGGTAATATGTTATACATCACAACCTTTCAAGTTTGATAGAAAAAAAAACAAATCTTACATTCAACATAAACAAATCAATAAATGTGATTCATTATTTAAACAGAATTAAAGACAAAATCCATACGATCATCTCAATAGATGCCAAAAAGGCCTTTGATAAAATCCAACATCCACTGATGTTCAAAAGACTGGAGGAGCTAGGTATCAAAGGAACTTACCTTAACATTGTAAAGACCATTTATAACATACCCATAGCCAACATCATAAAAATGGAAAAAAACAAAGTATTTCCTCTAAACTCAGGAATAAGACATGGCTGTCATTCTTGCCACTCATATTTAATATAGTCCTTGAAACACTAGCCAGAGCAATCAGGCAATAAAAGGAAATCAAAAGGATATGAATAAGAAAAGAAATCAAACTCTCTGTGATGATATGATCCTATATCTAGAAAGCCTAAAAAAATCACCACTAGATGGCTTCTAGAGCTTATGAATGACTCTAGCAAACCAGCAGGATACAAGAACAGTACCCATAAATCAGTAGCTTTCCTATTCTCCAACAGTGATTCAGCTGAGGAAGTAGTCAGAAAACTCCCATTTGCAATAACCTCAAAAATAAATAAATACATACATATATACTTGGGAATTAATCTAACCAAGGATGTGAAAGATCACTGAACACTAAAGAAAGAAATTGAAAAGTACATGAGAAGATGGAAAGACATCCCGTGTTCTTGAATAGGCAGTACTAATATAGTCAAAATGGCCATTCTACCAAAAAACCTATACAGATTAAATGCAATCCCCCATCAAGATACCAATGACATTCTTCGCAGAAATAGAAAAAAAAGTAATTCTAATTTCATTGAGAAGAATAAGAAACCCAGAATAGTGAAAGCAATCCTAAGCAAGAAAAACAAGGCAGGAGGCACTTATAATAACTGATCTGAAATTATATTACAGAGCTGTAGTAACAAAAACAGCATGGTGTTGGTATCAAACTATCCATGAAGATCAAGGGGACAGAATAGAAAACACAGAGAAGAATCCACAAATCTACAGCCATCTCATATTTGACAAAGGAGACAAAAATACATCTTGGAGAAAGGACAGCCTTTTCAACAAATAATGCTGGGAAAATGGGACAGCTATATGCAGAAAAATAAAATTATGTCCTTATCTCTCTCTCTGTACAAAACTCAAAATGAAATGGAACAAAGGCTTAGATATTGGATTAGAAACCTTACAACTGTTAGAAGAATACATAGGGTCAACACTCTATCATTCAGGAGCTGGCACCAATTTTCTTAACAAGACCCATAAAACACAAAAAATAAAACCAAGAATCAATAAGTGGGATGCCATTAAATTGAAAAGCTTCTACAAAGCTCAGGAATCAATTAAGACTGTGAAGAGAGAGCCTACAGAATGAGAGAAAATCATGGCCAGCTACTAGTCCTCTGATAGGGAAATAACATCCAGAATATACAAAGGACTCAAAAATCTTAATACCAACCCCCCCATAACCCAATGAATAAATCAGCAAAAGAACTAAACAAAAACTTCTCAACAGAAGAAACAAGTGGCCAATACATATATGAAAAAAAAATGTTCCATATCTTTAGAAGTCAGAGAAATGCAAATAAAAACTACATTATGATTTTACTTCAGCCCAGTCAGAATAGCAAAGATCAAGAATACAAACAATAAATGCTGGAGATTGTGTGGGGAGAAAGGAGCTCTTGTACATTGTTGGTGGGACTACAAACTAGTACAGCCACTCTGGAAAGCAGTATGGAGACTCCTCAAAATAATAAGGATGGAACCACCATATGACCCAGCTATCCCACTCCTGAGTATTTTCCCAATAAATCTAAAGTTGACATACTATAGTGGCACAGCTACATCAATGCCTTGATCTATTTGAATAGATTAAGTGAGTGGTAACTATAGGCAGATGGGATGTAGCTGAAGGAGGCAGGGCACTGGAATGTTCCTTTGGGTTATATATTTTGTTTCTGATAAGTAGATTTCTTTCTCTGCTTCCTGGAAGCCGTGTCCTGAGCTGCTTTCCTCCACCACACTCTTCCACCATGATCTTCTGCCCCACCTTGGGCCCAGAGCAATGGAGCCAGCCTTCTCTGGACTGAGGCCTCTGAAACCACGAGCTCCAAATAAACTTTTCTTTGTCTACATTGTTCTTGTCAAGTCTTTTGGTCATAGCAATGAAAAGCTGACTAAAGCCACTCCCATGTTTCTTGCAGTACTACCTACAAAAGGCAGGGTACAGAATCAGTCAAGGGATTAATCAACTGATTAATGGATAAAGAAAATGTGGTGTGTATGTATGTATGTATGTGTGTACACACACACGCACACACAGGAATATTACTTAGCTAAAGAAAGAATGAAATCCTCTCACAACAGCATAGATAAACCTTGAGGACATTATGTAAAATGAAAGAAGCCAAGCCAAAATAATAATAATAGTAATCACATGTTCTTCCTTATTTGTGGAAATTTAAAAAGAAAAACCTGTCTTGGAAGAAGAAAATGGAATAGTGATTATTAGAAACTAAGAACAGGGGCTGGAGCAGTGGCTCAGCAGTCACAGAGCATGCCAGGCATCTGCAAAGACCCAAGTTTGAACCCCAGCACCACGTACATAGCAAAGTGTCAGAGCAACAAAAGCCCCATAAAAAATTAAATAAAATCGATTCTATCTTTCCCTCTCTCTCTCCCTCCCTCCTTCTCTCCCTCTCTCTCTCTCTCTCTCTCTCTCTCATTGTCCCTCTCTCCAAAAAAAAAAAAAAAAAAAAAAAAAAAAAAAAAAAAGAAAATAAATCAGAATAACAGTAGGGGTAGGTTGGACAGAGAGAGTTTATATTAGGGGCTTAAAAATACAGTCAGATAGGAGGAGTTAATTGTTTTTCCATAGCTAGGAGGATAACTTGTCTATGATAATGTGTGATATACCACTAGAAATACCTAGAAAGGAATACAAAGGTTCCTGATGCATAGAAATGATTAATATTTGAGGTGATGGAAATACTAATTACCCTGATTTGGTCATTACACGTTGTATACATGGCTCTTGTTATCACACTGTAGCATATAAATATGTGTAAATATTATGTGTCACTTAAAAAATTCCTTGTGCCTACGCTAGGTTTGTCTCATACCAATTAAATCAGAATCTCTTGGAGTAGAACCTGGCATCAGTTTAAAAAAGAACCCCAAACACAAGAAGATACCACCTCACTCCTCTTGGAATGGCTATCAACAAAAAGACAAAAGGGGCCGGGATAAGTTCAGAAACACAGTGCTTGCAGTGCATGCACAAGGCCCTGATTGAGTCTCAGCACTGTGAAAACAAATGTTTGCAATGATGTGGATAAAAGTGAACCCTTACAGACTGTTGGTGGGAATGTAAATTTGTTATGGCAGTTAGAAAAAACAGTACAGAGAATCATAAAAACAATAGAAGTATAATAGTTTTCCAGCAATTCCACTACTGGGTGTATATCAAAGGAAATGAAGTCAGTATATTAAAGAGATACCTTCATTCCCAGTATTTATTGCAGCATTATTCATCATAACCAAGATAGGGAATCAACATAAATATCAATCAATGGATTAATTGAAAAAGACATTGTCACACATACGTGCACACTAGAATACTAGTCTGCCATAAAAAGCATGAAATCTGGGGGCTGGAGTGGTGGCTTGGCAGTTAGGGTGCTTGCTCAGCATGCGCTAGTACACAGGTTCAAACCCCAACACCCATGTACACAAGTAAGTGTCAGAGCAACAAAAGCCATGTGAAAAACTAAATAAAAATTGATTCTCTCTCTCTCTCTCTCTCTCTCTCTTTCTCTCTCTCTCACTGTCCTTCTCTCTTTAAAAAAAAGCATGAAATCCTGTCATTTTGGAAAATGTGGACGAACCTGGAGGACATTATGTTGTTAAATCAACCAAACATAAAGACAAATACTGCATGATCTCAATTATATGTGGAATATCAAAAAGTTGATCTCACTGAGTTGAGGCAAGGAATAGTGGTCATCAGAGACTGGGGGATGTATCAGGCAAGGAGAGGTTAGTAAATGAGTACCTTGTTACAGTTAGGAGAAATAAATTTTGGGGGTTCTGTTGCACAATAAAGTTACTATACTTTACAATAATGCAGTGTGTATTTCAAAAAAGCTAGAAAAGAGGATTTTGAATGCCTTCATCCCAACAAGTGATACATGTTAAAGGTGATAAATCCACTAATTATCCTGATTTAAACAGTGTACAATGTATAAATATGTTGAAATATTACATTGTATCCCATAACATGTACAGTTACTATGTATCAATCAAAAATAAAAATAATAAAAATTTTCATAAGTAAGAGAAAGACTGCTGAGGGCCTTCTGCAATAGCCCTTTCTTTCCTGTGAAAAGAAATGCATCCGGTTCTACCTTCTGACCTTGAACACATGCCTCAGCAGCCATCCTGTGTCCATGAGGACATAGTCATGACAACAGAACTGCCGCTGTAACAGCTGAGACAGAGAAACTGCCAACTCGGCAGTTGCTAATTGTCAGACTTCATATTAGGTGAGAAACACAAGATCTTATATTGTATGTCAAGTTTTCAAGGAATGTTGGTAAATTCATTCTGAGTCCACCATTTGGGCTGATCTGACACATTTTCTGTATCTTAGTCAAACCAGCACAAGGTCAGGAGCAGACACATCCTCCATGCACAGGGCAACAGTGATGGTGGCTGTCTCTGGTTACTTACCTCATGCCAAGGCTGAGAGCAGAAATTTCCTATTCTCCTAATCACCTCTTCCTGAGAGACTTTTTCAGACGTCACGTTAAAAAAATCCATTGTAAAGTAGGAAGCTGAAAATGCCTGCAAGAGAAAATTGCAGAGTGTTAGGCTGTGCCCAACACATAGGAACATTGATCCCTTTGGGAGCTCAATTTTGGTTTAGACGAAAAGCAAAGATGCCCCCTTGATTGCATTTTTCTATTCTATTGCAGCCAAGCCAAATGCTTCACATCCAGCTAAAATAAACCCAATGGCAGTTTGTTAAAAGATGCATTTTTAAAAAAAATTGTTTACATATTTACTATTTATCTAATTTAATAAAAGTGTGTGAATATTAACCCTTTTTAAGAATTTTTCTTCTTTCTCCTCTCCCTTTTCCTCTCTCCCCTCCTCCTCCTCCATCTTCAACTCCTCTTCTTCCTTTTGGCTTGATATCTCCTTCATTTCTGGTCCAAACAGTAGTATAGTAATAAAGCTAACATTACATTTTATCAGGTTACCAAGGGGGTAGGGATCAAAAAGTTAGCACAAAGCCAAATTTGTCCATGAATTAACTGAGAGGGCTTTGTTAAATCATTTTCTAAAGGTCAAATTAAAACATATTGACAGTGCTTTGAAATATAAATTAAGTGATGCATTTGTGGTTACAGACAAAACAAACAGGTCCAACAGTGTTGTATCAAATCCTATCCCTAACTGAACTCTTGCCACGTGCCCACTCATTTTGCAGTTTAACTTGCTTCTCTAACTTAAGCTCTCTGCATACATCTACGTAGTAGGTTGACTGTGTCCTGGCAGGAAGAATTTCAGAGGTAAGGGTAGTGTCAATTTCATATTATCTGTCTCATGCATGTGTTTATAAATCTGCTTTGCATTGTGCATAGACTTGGCCCCTAACATGGGTGAAAGCCTTCACTGTCTTGCCTAGGCTCACAGTTTGACTTTAAGGTATATTTTCTGTGTGATTTTTGGTTTACGTTAAGGGCTTTTAAACTGAGAATCATAGATCTATCTCAAGGGTTTAAGATGTCTTTTACATTATATGCAAAATTATCAGTACATCGTCACATGCCTTTCCCCCTTCCCCACTGCTCAGAAGATCCTTGGCTATCATCTGACACATTCTTTTTTTTTTTTATTAGTTGAATATGGACTTACAATTGAGGGGGAATCATTATCAAACAATTAAGAACAAATGTATATTTACATAGTTAGGCAAGGCTGATGCCATGTCATGGTTCCCCCCCCTTGGGGGTGGTTCCCAATGGTTCTATGTTTCCCCCCAAATAACCCCTGAGTTAAATGGACTGAGGTCAGAGATTCTTAACTCCTGTGATCTCTTGAAAGATTAAGAATGACTGGTCTGTTGAAGACGTTATGTTACATGAAAAAACATCAGTCTCAAATATACAGATATTGTGTGATTCTACTTATATGATGCCACTAGGCATAGTGAAATTCATTCAGAAAGCAGAATGGTTGCAGCAGTCGAGTCTGAGGAGAATGAGGAAGGGAAGGTAATTTTGTGTTTAATGGGTGAAGAGCGTCAGTTTGAGGAGATGAAAACGTTCTGGTGATGAATAGTGAAGATAATGGTACAACAATGTGTAAGTATTTAATGCTACAGAATTGAACACTTAGTAGTTAAAATGGTAAATTTTACATTGTGGATGTTTTATAACACACAAAAGTAAAAGGGAAAAATGACTGATCTAGACAGCATCATTATTTTTCTTATACCTCCTGCCTTGGCTGTGCAGATTACAGAATGGAATAGAATCAATTATGCAATGTGCAATCATATTATAATGCCATTATATAGGAATAGAAAATACAGTGAATATGGCCTTCTCACAATTATAAACATCTGAATCAAAGTGAAAACAAAGCTTTAAATCTCTTATCCTTTTTATAATTTTCAAATTTTCTGTGATAATTATGTTCCTTTTACATTCCCTGCCCCAAACCAAAAAGGTATGGAAATATGAGTTCCCTGTAATCACAGTAGAAATCTAGTCTTGTAATCAAGAGCAAATCCTGCTGAGTGAACTGGGATATATTTATTTAGGCAGTTGTGCTCCAAAATAAGGTCACTTACTTCTCTTCCTTTTCTCTGGGATCAGTTCATTTATATACATGTTCATTTACTTTTTCATTCCATCTACCTGCAAACCTTCACTGGAAGTTCATGTGATAGGGCCTAAGTGGTAGTTTTACTTTATGTATATGCTTTTCATAAATCCACCAGATATTGGGTTAATATCTGAGATAGCCTCTTAAATCCTTGGAAAAAGTCTCTTCTACAATGAATTCTTGCTTATAAGAACATGGGTTGTAACTAACCCCCCAGAAAATAAAGTGCTGATGGGATGGGAAGGCAGGACTTAGGGTATTTTTTTCCTTATTGAAAGCATCATATATAATGAAAAATCAACCCAGTCCTTGTAGGGTAAGAGGGTGGGGACTCAAGCCAACATCTTTTATCAGAATGGACCCAAAGCCGGTTCTTGAGGGAACTGCTGCCTTCTTTTCCTTATTGACTTCTGTAAAGATTAGAGCGAAATACACACGTTTATACAGTTTGCCCTTGAACAACGTAAGTTTGAACTGCGTGGATCCAACACTCAAAGAGGATTTTTTTTTGAGATTTGAGACAATTTGAAAAAAACCCACAAACTTCATCACTTAGATAAATCAAAAAATTTAAGGAAAAGTTAGGTATGTTATGCATGAATAAAATTTATATAGATAATAGTCTTCTTTATAATTTTCTACCATAAAATATATAAAAATCTACTATAAAATGAAAATTTAACAAAACATACACACCAACACTTACAGATGATACATGACACCAGTCAAGAGAAACCTAAACAAATGTAAAGATATAGAATTAAATCTTAATTATAGTCTATACTATATTACATTACACTGCTGTAGTAATTTTGTAGCCACCTCCTGCTGCTATTGTGGTGAGCTCAAGTGTTGCCAGTATTCCAGTAAAATGCCATGAGACACTATTTATCTCCATGGGAGCAGTTCATCTTGCCAGTAAACTGCATATCACATTAAGGTAATATCTCATAATTCCCACATATTTTCCACCATATGCACTACATATAACATACAAATATATGTTAATTGACTGGTTTTTGTCAACATAGCTTTAAAGGTTATATAATAATTTTATATCAGGCCATATTTAAGAACTTCATTATGATTTGTAATAAAAGTTTACAACTTGATATTAGAAAAGACAAACTGCAAGAACTTATTAGTAAACATCTTAAATAACTTTTTAATAAAAGTTACTGCAAGGGGAGATCAGTACCCCAACCCATTTTGTTCAATGGTAAACTCTGTGTGTGTGTGTATCAAAAAAAAATTTTTAAATGTTCTATAGTTCCAGTTCCCAGTTGTATTTTCTATATTCTTTCTTGTTTACATAAATGGCACCAAGTGTTCTTAAAAAATATTTACCCAAGATAAAGATCTGCTGACACATTGCTGGTAGAAATGCAAATTAGTACAATCCCTCTGGAAAACAGTATGAAGATTCCTCAAAAGACTAGAAATGGAATCACCATACAACCCAGCAATTCCACTCATTGGTATTTATCCAGAAAAACTAAAATCAGCATAGTACAGAGATACAGCCACTTCAATATTCATAACAGCACAATTCAATGTAGCCAAATTATAGAATCAACCCAGATGCTCATAGATAGATGAATCATTCAAGAAAATGTGGTGTACATGCACAAGTGAATTTTACTCAGCCACAGAGAAAAATGAAATAATGGCATTTGCCAGTAAATGGTTAGGAATGGAGAACATCATGCTAAGTGGCATAAACCAGACTGAGAAAATAAACGGTCAAATGTTTTCTCCCATATATGGAAGGCAGAGCAAAATAAGGGAAAGAAGGCTGTGGGGGAGGGATCAGATATTATAAATATATTGGGAAAATCAGTAGAGAACGAGTGGGAGGGAAGGAGGACAGGAAAAGGGAGGAAATATAGAATGAATTTTAAGAAATCATGATAGATACATATATAAATGTACCAAAGGGAATTTTGCCTTGACATATGTTAAAAAGTACAACAAAATAAAGGAGTGAAGTGTAGATTAGTAGAGTGGAAGAAGGAGAATAGTGAGAGAAGGCAGAGAGGAAAAGGGGAGGAAAGGGGATTGAAACAAAATTCCTTGCATGAATGATTTTGTCAAAATGAACCAAACTACTACATGTAACTATAATGTTCTAATTAAACTATATTTTCACAATTATTTCATAAATAATTCCTGAGCGATATTCCATCTTCGTGTTGGTATTTCTACACAGGATTCAATCTAGTGACAAGGGCCACAGTCTAGGCAGACACAGCCCTAACAGTTTTTAATACTATATTTATGCACTTAGATCATCAGGGCTCAATGCAACTATAGCACAGCTCTGTCCCCCACAATTGTCTGTAGTTTGAGAACACCAAGACTAACTGGTTCTGAAAACAATGTATTTTGTGTTTCAAAGAGTTTTGCTTCACATTGTTGGTCTTGGGAATGGGAACTTTGTTATTTTTTCATTATCTTTGTTAGTTCATAATAGTTATAAATAATATTAGCATTCATTCTGGCATAATTATGAATGCATGGAATTTAATTTGCTCCAATACAGTCCCCAAAACTTCTGAAAAACTGACGTTGTGGAATGAGGACTGCTAGGAGAACGAAATAAACTTCATAAGGACCTATCAGATGTTAGGGCCTACTTGATCACTTTTTGCTCTTTGTAGTGGTATGTCTGAGCTGACTCTTATACACTTGTGAGAGCTGAATATTAAAATTTCAGGATTTTTGTGATCCAGTTGATCGATTTACGATCAATTTGTAAGGCTGAAATAGGCTGTGGTGGGGAAATTTACACTACGGAAATTGACAAATTCTACAAATCAGCCCCTCATCTCTAAAGGAATGGTAGTTAGACATTTGCCAGCCCCCAAAACACTTGCCTGGCATATCTATTGCTCACAACTAGCTGTCAATGAAATAGGAACTATTTCCTGCATTTTATAGGGAAAAAACAAGCAAAAAAAAAAAATCTTCAGGAAAAAAATCACATAGAGGCAAAAAAAAAAAAAAAAAAAAAAAAAAAAAAAAAAAAAAAAAAAAAAAAAAAAAAAAAAAAAAAAAAAAAAAAAAAAAAAAAAAAAAAAAAGGGAAAGAAATTTGTAAAGCAGTAGAAGGTATCAGACAGTGCAGACTCAGAGGGATGTATCCAGAGAAGAAAGATGCTATTCAGAGGAAGATGATGAGCTAATCTAAGAGTACTACCAATTTGAGAAAAATCTCAGCAAGAGACTAAGAAAACCAAAAGCTTCCAGGAGGAGCCCAAGGCACCACCACCTTTCCCAAACATTATGTCTCCCTACCTTGCTTGTATAAAACACATTCAAAGAGATTCCATTCCCTCAAGGAGGAAGGGTTTGCCCTAACTTGAAGGAAGGAATTAAGCCATGCTTCCCAAGGGGCAAAGCATTAAGAGAAATTAAAAAGTCAACTTGTTAACAAGGGTATGTTCATTTTCATTAACTCCTAGCAGTGACTGGCATCAAAGAGGCCCCTGTCTCCACCTGCTTGGTAATTGCCTCCCTCTTGTGGTACCCTCCTTCCTCTTCTAAAAGCTTGATTCAAGGCAAGGAATGACCCTGGCCCAAACAAAGCCCATGGTGGGGAACCAATGCCAGCTCAGTTATGGGCCATCTAAGTGAGGTTCTAGATAGTTCTGATTTTGGGGTTGGAACCAATTATCAACCAGGAGTTATTATTCTGGCAGTTTTCCTGTGATGTACTTTTCCTCAAGATCCTTGAAGGGAGAGAAAGCTGTGGGTGGATCCATAGCACTGCTTCATGCTGCTTTCTGAGAGACCAAAGGAATGAAGAACTCATAGGTTCACAAAAGTTTATTATGGGTCCTGTGCTCTCTCCATGGAGCTCTTTCTGTGACATTGGACTCAGTCAGGAGAACTTGCAAGAAACTCTCTTACTGGGGTCCTCAAGGGGAACTGAACCCCTCTTCTCACATGTTGATCTGTTTTCCTTCTTCTTCTCCTCCTCCTCCTCCTCCTCCTTCTCTCTATTTTTTATTCATTCAACATAGTCTTACATATAGGAGGGAATCACTGCCACACATTCATTAACACATGGATATTTACAGAGCAAGCCAAGGCTGATGCCAGTTCATGATCTCCCCCTTTTGAGTTCCCCCTGATCCCATGTCTCCCCTACTGTACCTCTGTGTTAGTTGGGCTTCTCATGGAACTTAAAGGTTCCCCACTGGGTTGATAACTTCCCTACTCCCTCCCTCCAGCTGCCTTGATATCCATTCTATTCCCACCCCTCCCTTCATATCCCAGCATCATAGCCTTGGTTCCCCCTGCTTGTGTAAAAATTCACCCATGTTGAGCTTAGCCAACTTTCAGTCTGTTTCTGATTGTATTCCAGCTTCCACATATGAGAGAAAGCATTCAGTCCTTGAGTCTCTGAGTTTGGGATATTTCCCTCAGCATAATTTTTTCCATTTTCATTCATTTGGCTGCAAATGCCATGATATCATTCTCTCTAATAGCAGAATAGAATTCCATAATATATATGTACCACAGTTTTGTAATTCACTCATCCAGTGAGGGGCATCTGGTTGGTTCCATAGTTTAGCTATAGTAAATTGAGCTGCTGTAAACATTGATGAAGCTGTATCTCTGTAGTATGCCGATTCTAACTAACTCTTTGGGGAAAATACCTAGCGTGGGATAGCTGGGTCATAAAGTGGTTCTAGCCCTGGTTTTTTGAGGAGTCTCCACACTGCTTTCCAGAGTAGCTGTGCAAGCTTGCAGTCCCACCAACAGTGTGAAAGTGTTCCTCTCTTTCCACAACCCCTCCATCATCTCTCATTGTTCATATTCTTCATTTTTGCCACTCTGACAGGAGTGAGATGGATTTTGATTTGCATTTCTCTGATTGCTAGTTACGTAGAATATTTTCTCATTTATTTATGGGATTTTTGGACTTCCTCCATTGAGAAATTTCTATTCAGCTTCCTATCCTATTTATTGATTGGATTATTTGTAGTTTTGGTGTTGCTTTTTGAGTTCTTTGTATATTCTGGATATTAGCCCTCCGTCCGAGGTGTAGCAGGCAAATATTTTCTCCCATTCTGTAGGTACTCTCTTGACACTCTTGACTAATTCTTTAGTTGTACAGAAGGTTTTTAGTTTAATGACATCTCACTCATTTATTCTTGGCTTTAATGCTTGCACAATGGGAGTCTTGTTAAGGAAGGCAGTGCCAGCACCTATGTCATGGAGTGTTGATTCTATTTTTTCTTCAAGCAATTATATAGTTGCTGGTTTAATTTCCAGATCCCAGAACCATTTTGATTTTATTCTTACGCAGGGTGAGAGGTAAGGATCCAATTTCAGTTGTCTGCATATGGCTCTCCAGTTTGTCCAGCACCATTTGTTGAATAGGTTGTCCTTCTTCTATGCTGTGCTTTTGCCCCCTTTTTCAAATATCAGATGGTTAAAGATTTGAGGGTTTGTGTCAGTATCTTCTACTGTTCCACTGATCTTCATTTCTATTTTGATACCAATACCATGCTGTTTTTGTTACTATAGCCCTGTAGTATAATTTCAGGTCAGGAATTGAGATACCACCTGCTTCCTTCTTCTTGCTGAGTAATGTTTTGGTTATTCTGGGTCTTCTGTTATTCCATACGAATTTGAGTATTGCTTTTTTTCTATATCTGTGAAGAATGACATTGTTATCTTGATGGGGATTGCATTAAATCTGTATAGGGCCTTGGGTAGAATGGCCAATTTGATGATATTGACTCTACCTAACCATGAACATGGAATGTTTTTCCATCTACTCAGATCTTCTGCAATTTCTTTTTTTAAAGTTCGATAGTTTTTGTTGTAGAGGTCTTTAACATCCTTTGTAAGATTTATGCCCAAGTATTTTATTTTTTTGGAGGAGATGGTGAATGGGACAGATTTCCTAATTTCTTCTTCCATGGACTTGTTGCTGGAGTATAGGAAAGCTAATGATTTATTGGTGTTCATCTTATAGCCAGCCACTTTGCTGAAATCATTTATAAGCTCAAAAGTCTTCTGGTTGAGCTTATTGGGTCATCTAAGTATTGGATCATGTCATCAGCAAATAGAAACAACTTGACTTCCTGTTTTCCTATTCTAATTCCTTTGATTTCCTTTTCTTGTCTGATAGCTCTGGCTAGGGTTTCAAGGACTATATTGAATAAGAGTGGTGAAAGTGGACATCCTTATCTTCTTCCTATGTTGATCTGTTTTCTAAAAGGGCAAAGGTGTAGGAAAGGAAAATAAAAACCCTTGTTTCTTTTTTCTTTTTTAAGAGACTGGGAGTGGGGTGGGGGAGACAGGGAGAGAGAGAGAGACAGAATGAATTTTTTTTTTTTACTTTTTTCATCTGGTTTTTGTTTTCTCAACACTTAGTTGTGTATGTGGTGCAGGAGGTTGAACCTGGTCCTCATGCATGTTAGGCAAGTGCTCTACCACTGAGCCCCCTGCTCCAGTCGCAGAGCCCTTGTTTCTTTGACTGCCACCTCAAATGAATAATGTGCATAAGGGGCTTAGTCCATAAATGGAACTTAATAAATGGTAGCTAATTTTATAATACCCCTAAACTGTGATTACCAGGAACACAATATGTAATTTGAATAATCAGTAGATCAAGGCGCATCTCTTCTGCTTCTCATTACTGATTTTCTCTTCTTGTGGAATAAGTAGGAAAAGAAGAAATTGAAATAATCCTCCAAATCTTCACCATGTAATCAAAATGATTCTATTCTTCAAAGCTTCTTGGGCTTTGTGAGTTTCTCCTTAAATGTCTTCAGGGAGAAAACTCTCAAATGAGTCATCCAACTGCCACCTCTCCTCCTACTGACATTTGGGAACCACTTGCAGCAGACTCTAATGAGTGCCAGCCCACAGCCAGCTCCTTTCTTCCTTGGTTATAGAATCCTGATTTTACCCAGATAGAGTCTACAATAAGCTCAGGAGAGCCTCCCCAGGGAAGGAACAATGATGTAATGCTTGGAGCAGTGGCTTAGCACCACAACAAGGTCAAGGAGATAATGGAGAAGCTGATCCCTAGTTTCTATATCATCAAGCCAATGAACAAACCTTGATTCATTTCAGGACATTATTATGTGAGATAAAACTAAATCCTAGTATTTAAATCATATATAGGCACATATCCTATAACCTTCAACCACAACCATCCTCAACAGTGTACATCATCAGTTCATATACTTACCCCAAAACTTCCGTGGAATTGTGGCAAGAAAACCCCATTGAAGGCACACTGGGAGTAAGGGCAGTAACTGGTGTTGAAGAGCTCAAGAATGCTTTGCTGGCATTGTTCATAGTTTCCAGTACCCTGAATTTGAAACTCATCAAATGGAAGAGTCCTCTGAAATCCCTTGGTGCAGGGCATCTTGTAAAGGTCACTTATGTTCACTACCATCTCATACCCAGGGTGAAAACATGGGTCCCTGAGGATTCCATCACTTGAAACCTGAAGGGAGAAAATCACTTGAAGGAATTGTGTGAATGTTTGGATACCAAGGGCAAAGTCTGACTTCATCATTGTGTAGGCATTGTACAAAATGACAGCACTTACCATTGTCATCATTATGTCCCTCCCTGACTTTTTCACCTTTGGAAATAAATTTTAAAAATGTTTACCAGAGGTGGAACCATATATAAATTTATTGGGATATTTATAGGATGTGGATATAGTTTAAGCAAGGCTTAGAAATGCCACTAGTTGGGAATGTCTTTAAGTTCCTACACCTAACCACATACATCAGGAACAGATTCACAAAGAAATTTCTCAAGACACTCAAAAATTGGAGTCTGAGGGTCCCCACCTCCCCAAGAAGAGAATCAGAAACTTCAAGAGGTAGAACATGCATTATTTCTTTTAAACCAGTAGCATCCAAATGATTTTTGACCACCAACTGCAAGAGAAGAAAGAGGGTCACTATGGATAAGAAGCTCAGTGGGCAGTTCTCAGCAGCGCCTACCCCATGGTGGTCCTCTTATTGATAGTGATTTTGAAAACCAGAGAGAGTGCCTTGGAGAAGAGCAGAGAACTGATTGTCCTTTCAACAGAAATAGAGAGGAGTTGGATGTGACAATCTTCCTGTGTTTGTCAGGGTGTGCCTGGTACTCTCATGATGTTGAGTGTTTAACTTTCCTCCTTTCAAAATAAAAATGAAACAAAACAAAACAAAAAACAATGCACCAAAAATACATGTGGAAATAAGATTTGAAGTGTTGATTAATAAATTCTGTGTTTTTCTTGAAGTATTTTTCCCTCCTCCTCCCCAGGCCATTCCTAACAATTTCTAGAGTTTGTAGGAAAGGAGAATTAAAAATGGTCTAGAAGATCATTTGCTTATAAATTGCAACCCTGTCCACTGAACAATGCTCTAGCATGTTACTTTCATTATCAACCCCACAGGGATGAGAAATTAATTCCTAAGAAAGTGTTTACTGCACTGTCCTTGGAGATAGTGCAGTAAACAAACATAGGAGGGGACATCTGTATGGAACTATTCATAGAGGTTGACCAAGTATAGTTTGGGATTCTGCCTGAAAGGGTTTGAAAAGTACATACAATAACAGGATGTAAGTGTTGGAGAACAAGATGTTCGGATGGGAGGGGGCAGTGGGTTCTGAAATTAGTTATACTTGCCTGAATATCCTTGGCCAGTTTCTGCCAGAGTGCTTGATCTTTCCCATAGCACAAGAAGCTGTGTGTGTATACATAGTAGTCCTTGCCATAGAGGCGAAATTTCAGTGAGTTGTTTAGGGTCAAGATACTGTGGTCTTCAGGCACATAAGAGATTTGTGTAGCATCTGTTCCCATGTTCAAAGCTCCAAATGTTTTCTTATTACTGATTTCTTCTGAGATAAATTTGTGCCATTTTTGTTTCTGAAAAAGGATATTCACCTGTGTTAAGGTCTCTGAACTTCTGATTTTCACACTGTTTCTCAGATTCAGAGACTTTCAAAAGCACAGAAGCAGGAGCAGAAAGGTGAGGCAAAGGTCACTGGAGGTTCCTGAGTCTGCATCACATCAAGAATAAGCAAAAACGGGATTTGAGGACATATCTCAGACTACAGACACATAGAAGCTGTGTAACAAGTGCTTACAAACAACAGGTCTGGGACCAAGCAGAGACAAGATCAGCTCCTAACTCTGTCAATCATTACCTTGTGACCTTGAGCAGAAAAACCACCCTATATAGGCATCAACATGCATCTCTAAATTGGGTATAGTAATAGCACCTCAGGCTGTTCTGAGGATGATGTCTTTCAGCATGGGAAAAGCACAACACACACAGTGCTAGGCAAGTTCTAGCTCTTGTTATTTTTAATGGTAGACTTTCTTTTCCTATATGTCTCCCTAAGAAGAAAACTCCCCCAAGGAAGTATTTGTAAGACGGCTACACCTCCAGCAATCTTTACAAATGAGGGAGGATATTCATGCATTCATTCATCCATCATTCATTCTGACGAGTGACCCAAATATTTTCTGAGAGAGCAATGGCATTGACCTGCAGGGAGCCAGTTCTGTGGGTGGTATGAGGTGTTCACCTGAATGAACTTGCCCAGCAGATAGTTGATAGTAATCCAGCCATAGGCACCTTCCTCTTTGCCAGTCATGATTGTGGTACCCTGGAAGTTAAAGGGGTACTCACTAAGGATCTTTGTTAGTATAGACATGACCTTTCCTGTCAGTTGTTCACTTTGCATCCTATACAAAAAAAAAAAAAAAAAGAAGTGAGGTTACCATCTTTGTCTAAATTACTACATCTGCCTATTTCAACTATCATCTCTACATAATGATGCAACATGGAGATGGGATGTCCGTCCACACATGGCTATCAGAAAAACCCTCCTTTTGGATGAGGCAGAGCTAATCTTTTCATCCCCTCTTACCTAATTCAAATCCTTCCAATCTTTGAGTAGGTTAATCTTCCTAAAATAACATTTTTGCTGTGTTTTTCCCTCACTCAAAAAAATCAAATCTCTAAAAAGACTGTGATGGTGGTAGCTGGGTATTTTGTCATCATCATATCTAGAGCTAATGTTTGTTATATTAGCAATTATTGGGTCTCCTAGTTGTTTACACAAGTTAGTCTGAATCGGTGGTTTTCAATTAGGGCTGTAGTAGGAAGCAGATGGCAAATAACCTGGGACAGATGCCCAACCTCTGCTGCTGTCAGACTAGGAAATACCTCCTTCATACTATCACTTAATTCTTGGGTCTGTTTGAGACCTTGAGACCCAAAGCAGGACTTTTCCAGGGTTTCATAATGAAGGTGGGTGCAAAAGTTTAAAGATCCAGATTAAACAACACCGAGAACCTCTGAGTGAGAGGACGTACATTCTGACTGTAATCTCTCATCTGAATGGCTTCCATATCTAATACATGCCTTTCTTTTATCCTTGTTTTCCTCCACTCCAATCTGTCTTCTCTACCAGTGTCACCAGTTGTGTAACATCTTTATGTGGCTTCCCACTGTCTTCAAGATAAACTCTTAACTTGGTTTGGTGCACAAGATCTTTTCAGAATCCCACATACAACCCTGGTTCAGTCATTTTATCAGGCAGGCATGCAATGTGTGTTATGTATTTAGTACACTGCTAAGAACATAACAAGTGCTCAGCAATATAAGCTGCTACTACCACTATTATTATTTACAACATGCACCCTGTCTTCTATCTTTGCAGAGCTACTTATACACCTCTGAATATGCCTCCATTGCCCTGCCTTTGCATATCTCTAGAACACAAACTTCACACAAATTCCACAAAGTCAGGGACTTTGTCCTGCCTGTTCATTGCTGTATTACAGCACTTAAATTGTGCCTGACTCATAATAGTATTGAGTAACCCTACTGAATATATGCTGTTTTCTTTGCCTATAATGCCCTTGCCTCACCCTCCAACTCCTTTTATAGCCCCTCGTTGCACAAGTCTTTCTGACTACCTCTCATCCCATAGGAGCTCTGGGCATTCCTCTATTAAAGAACTGATTGTCAATGCAACTGGAAACCCTTGACTCCCATGAGAAGCCCAACTACACATAGGGGTAGAGAAGATCAGAAAATTAAAAAATTATTGCACAGTTGGACACTCCATCAAAAGTGAAACCAGAGCCATCGATTATGCGTAGATTAGGAACCTCGGTCTGGACGAGAAGAGAAGCAGATCTAAGCACTCTGTGTCCTGGCTGTCTGCCCAGGTGTAGGAGCAGGAACCCTCTCTCCTGCTTGTGGAATGTGCAAGTGGTGGCTTCCTGCCTGCCCTCTTACATGCCTGAATGGGAGGAGTCTGTGTCAGAACTTGGCTCATTAGGGCATATTTACCCAAGGTGGCCACTTGGCTGCAGTTACTCCAAAATTTCCCTGAAACTCTCAAACAAGGCAGGGACTAGCATCAGCCTCAGGAACCTTCGAACAAAAGGGGCAGCCTGGGCTCACTTTCAGCCTCCAATTTCTTTTTTTTTTTGAACAACCTTACAAGGTTTTAACAAAATAATATAAAATGTGTATATATTCTGGATATTGCAATTATTCCCAGGAATGCCCCCCCAATTACCCTCCGTTATCCCTCCATTCCCCTTCCCACTATAACTCTAAAAAAAGTATTTGATTGTAAAGCATTACATCTTATCTGGATTTAACTCATGCTACTAGACCAACTTTCTCATTGTCCAGGGTCTAGTCCCCACCTCCACAGATGAGTGGCGACAGTCGACCCTTAGATCTCTGGGTTAAGCTGATTTTACTCAGCATGATCTCTTCCATAGCCATCCATTTACCTTCGAAGGCTGCAATATCATTGTTTCTAATTGCTGTGTAATATTCCATGGTATCAATGTACCACAGTTTTTGGATCCATTCTTCCAGTGAGGGACATCCGGGTTGTTTCCATAGCCTAGCAATGGTAATGTGCTGCTATGAACATTGATATTGCTGTGTCACTGTAATGTGCTGATTCTAAGTCCCCTGGAAAGATACCCAGGAGTGGAATAGCAGGGTCATATGGTGGACTCATCCCTAATTTCTTAAGGATTCTCCATACTGCTTTCCAGAGGGGTTGTACCAGTCTGCAGCTCCACCAACAGTGTGTTAGTGTGCCTATCTCTCCACAGCCCCTCCAGCATCTATTATTATTTATTTTCTTCATCTTTGCCAATCTGACTGGTGTAAGGTGATATCTTTTTTTTTATTTATGCATTATAGCTGTACATAATGATGGGATTAGTTGTCACATATTCATAGATGCACACAATACAGCAATACAATTTGGTCAGTATCCACAGCCCCACACCCCTCTACCTCCCTCCTCCTATCCCCCTATCCCTTGCCTCTCTTCTTTTTTTTTTT
>PVKS010034706.1:0-20655 GCA_004027875.1 Aplodontia rufa
TCCAGGGCAGCTGATGAGATGGAGTGAAGGTCAGACCCCAACAATCTAGATCATTTGCTCTCCCACAGAAGTTTTATAATGAGGTTATTATTATTTGTTGGTGGGATTTGGGTGGATTTTAAAAATAAATTTGGGGTTGAATTGAGTCTTGAAATACAAAAACATAATGGAGTTCATTAAAATACAGGTTTCTTTAATTTATTTCAGCAATACTTTGTAGTTTCAATGTACAAATGTACATATTTTGTCAACTTATCTCTATGTTTTGATATTTTGTATTTTACTTAAAATTGAATTACATTACCTGGGCATTGTGGCACTTGACTATAATTTCAGCAGCTTAGGAGGCTTACAGCAACTTAGCAAGGCCCTAAGCAACTTCAAGAGAATGTGTCTCAAAATAAAACATGAAAATAAGGGCTGGAGATATGGGTCTGTGGTTAAGTGCCTCTGGGTTCAATCACTGGAGCCAAAGAGAAAGAGAAAGAGAAAAAGAAAAGAAAGAAATCAATAAAATAAGTAAATAAATGAATAAAATTGCATTATATTAAAATATTTTCTAATTATTGCTAGCTTGAAAAATGCAGGGAACTATTATATATTACTGTTACTCTTCTCTCTATAAATTTGTTCAATTTATTCTTAGATTTGGTAGATTTTTATGTAAGTTACCATGCCATTTGTGAATAATGATAGTATTTTCTTATTTCAAATCAGAAAGATTTTGTTTTATATGTTTCTTGTTCTATTACTCTAGCTAGAAGTCTTATAATTGTTAAATACATATGGTTGTAAGATAAATTTTGATGCTTTTCCTGATTTTAGTGGAAAAACACATTCTTTCACACATAGGTTTCTTGCTACTTCAATTTTTTTAATTGATTTTATAAAGTTGAAGGTCACTTCAGTCCCTGTTTATTAAAATCTTTTTATTTCCTGAAATGATAAATGGTTGATAATTTTTGTCAAGTATTTCCCTTTTATTTATTAAAATGGTTATAAGCATACTTGTCTATAATTTTATTAGAATCAATTTTCTAAAAATGTTACATAAAATTTTTCATACATGTTCAGGAGATTTGGCTACTGATTTATTGTCTTGCAATGTATTTGTCCAGTTTGCAATAGTAGTAATTTTGTCTGGGTTCACAGAATGAGTTGTGGAGTACTCCTATTCCTTTGATTGTCTGAGTCAGTATATGTAGAATTGGCAGTATTTCTCCATTACTCTTAGTGGAATTTCCTGACAAATTCATCTACATTAAGAGTTTTCTTTGTGATATTTACAAATTCACTGTTTACAAAAAAATCAAGTTTTACATTTCCTTCAAATTAAGTTGTAATAGATTTTTTCACTTAATAAGTTTGTCTATTTTACCTGGTTTGTTGGGTGGATTGGCATAAAATTTTTCATTACATTCTTTACAATTTTAATAACTATAGAATTCTAATAGTATTCTATTACTGCTCAGATTTGTAAATTCTACTTCCTTCTTTCTTCCTCAGTAGAATTTTTAAAGGTTAATAATTTTATTTTTTCCAAAAAGTCCTTTTATATTTAGTCAATTTTTATTAGTATTTTTGTTTATATATCAACAATTTTACTTTTTTTACTTTGTTCCTAATTATTTCCTTGTGTTATTTACTTTGAATTTTATTTTCTCTTCTTAGTATGAAAGCTGAGGTTTACTAGGTTTAATATTTTTCTTATTTTCTGATACCAATGTTTAAAGATAATATTTTCACTAATTATGACTTATAATTCATCCTGTTACTTTGGTTCTAATTATGCTTATTATTCTCTGTTTCCTGCTCCTTTCTGCCTTATTTTGACTTGAATATTTTATTTTATTTTACTGATGTTTTAGTATATATAATTTACATTCTTTGCTTATCAGGATTCTATATTCAAATATGCTTAAAGTACCTCATATACACATTAAACAAGTTAAAATAATAAACTGATTTTTCCCCTGTAATATCCCTATTCTATTTTTGTTGTATATTTTTTAACTCAGTATGTTGAAACTTCACAATATGCTATAGCCATTGTTGCTTGTAAGGATTATTAATTCTATGAAGAAGTTGAAAAGTCAAATGCTTTTAACATTCAGCATATTCTTTGGGAAGATCTCTTGCAGATTCCTCATGTTATCATTTACCTTTGCTTCTGGTATATCTTATATATTCTTACAGTAGGCCTCTAATGGTGACAATTTTTAAGATCTGTGTGTCTGTAATGTATTTCCTTTGCATTTTGCAAAATTTTTCTAGGCATTGTAAAAACCTAAACTCATTTGAATCTCACTAAGTTATGTTGAAATATACAGCTAAATGCATGTGATAAGTGTTTTGTCAAAAAAATGTAGACAGTACTGATACAGATTTAAGAAGAAGAAAAACTTGGAGTAAGCCTACTAAGCAATTATACAAAAGAGGATCAAAGCTCAACTTAAATGCTGATATAAATCTAATACCTGCTATTTGCTAAAACTAGTAAAATAGATAGTAATAACTTCAGATTTAGTATGTTTGAATACCTGCTTACAATCAACAATTTCCAGGTTATGTTTATAAATTTATATGCTTCTTTGGATTTGTTTCATTTTTTTCCTAGAAGAGTAATGACAGAGACGGGATTCTTTGTGTAAGGACTTCAGATGGGTGAATTTTTTTGAAGTATTTGTGGTCATTGATCTAATAAAAGATCCTGAATATTTAAGGCTATCTGAAAATGGATATCCTTGTAATAAAAATTCAGGATATCACAATTGTAAGAAATAATGACAGAGCTTTGAAAAAAGAAATGCTAGAAGAAATTGAGGAGGTTACAGAGGAGTCAGTCACCTGAGAAGCTGTATCACCTTTTCAAAGAGGGGTTTTTCTCCCTGGAAAATAGTTGAAAAGTCGTACAAACTAATGAAATAAAATTGACAAAATAAGGGAATCTCTGAGCTGAGGATGTAAGAAATTTACATGTATATTTTTCTTTCCTTTAACTTTCTCTCTTTTTTCTTGTGACAATAGAAATCAAATGTTCTGCAAATTCTACTGATTTTTCTTTAGTACAACCTATGGAATCTTCCAAATTGTGTGCATCTCTGCTACTTTCTACTTGTTCTTTCATTCTGAGTTTTTTAAGTGTGTTCTGATCATTTTCTCTCTGTTCCTTTTTTCTTCACTTACATGATTGTTACTTTTACCTTACATTTTAAAGTGATTATTTTTAGCTTTTCTCTATCAGTGGTTTTAAGCATGATAACTATTTTCCTTGTTATAGTTGTCTTCTTGCTTCTCATGCTTTGCATTTCTTGAGCTTTGTAATTGTTATAGAATTTGAAAAAAATCCAGTCATGTCTTCAAATACTCTATCACAACTCCTTTTCTGTTTCCAATTTTATGTCTATTAAACCATTTGAAATTTTGTCACCTCACACTGATCTGTGTGTACACATGTGTGGTCCTTTTCCTCTATTTTTTGAACTGTTTTTGTTGATACCCGTTAAAATTTTGATTTTTTTTTCCTACTGGGTTTATTTTCTATTAATCCAATTCAGTTTATCTACTATATCAGACTATATTTTTCTTCTCTACAAGACTGATTTGCTTTTCATATCTTCTGTCTCTGTGTCTCTAACTTAATCTCTCCTCTATTCTTTAATGTACATATTATTGCTATAATAATTGAAATGTCCTTATTTCCTAACTTTAGAATTCATGTCATTTCCAGATCCACATACATTGATTGAACTTTAATACTATTGGTTGTATTTTTCTTTCCTTCTTTGTATGACATGGATTTTTATTTTCTTTGCAGAGTGGGGAATCTAAGCAGCATGCATTCTGGGATAGATTTTGCTTGTCCACCAAGATGTAATACATCTGTAAAGTCTTCAGTGTCACTTGAACTCTACCAGTTTTCCATGTCAGAACACAACATATTTTCAGAAATAGGTAAGAATTATCTTTCACTCTGTTCTTTTGGGGGATTATTTGTAATTTCTCAGGTAATTTCCTGATCCTGATTAATTCTCAGCTGAAGAATTTGGTAGAGCCTCTTAACGAATTTCTGGAGCTCTGTCTATATGTAGCTCTTTCCTCTGCAGTATTCGTCTAAAGGATTTGGCCTCATCAAACATAAAAAAATGCAAATAAAAACTACACTGAGATATCATCTCACTCTAGTCATAATTGCAATCATCAAGAATATAAACAATAAATGTTGGAGAGGATGTGGAGAAAAAGAAAAATTTTATTACTTTTGTTGGGATTGTAAATTAATACAACCACTATGGAAATCAGTGACAAGATTTCTGGAAACACTAGGAATTGAAACATCATATGGCCCAACTATTTTTCTTATTTTTTATCCTAAATAATTAAAATCATCATACTACAGTGATATATGCATACCCATGTTTATAGCACCACAAATCACAATAGCCTTGTGGTGCATGCAACCAGCCTAGGTGTCCATCAACAGGTAATGCATAAGAAAATGTATTATACATACACAATGAAGTTTTATTCAACCAAAAAGAAAAATTAAATTATGTCACCTTCAGAAAAAAAATGGATGGACTATGAGGACATTATGTTAAATGAAATAAGCCAAACTGAGAAGATCAAAGGTAGAATGTTTTCTCTCATATATAGAAGCAAAAAAGGAAAAAGAAAAATAAAAATTTGGGGGTGGATCTCATGAAAACTGAAGGGAAATGAGTAGAAGAAAGGAAACAGTCGGTGGGAAGAGGGGAGGGAGAGAGGAAATGTTGGAAAAGCATTGGCCAAATTACATTGTTATATTGTAAATATGAACAAAAATTGTAATCACAAATTTGAGCATTATGTACAAATATAATGCATCAATTAAAAATATGGAAACATAAAACTAGGCCTCATATCCCACCAGTCTTTCTCATAAGGACTGTATCTTCCTACTGTGCTCCTACTTACTGCATTATAGCTCACAAACCTTTTCTAGACAGAAAAGGGGAAAATTTTTAATTCCCTCAATTGCTTTTCTTCTTTCAGGGATCTCTTCTGAGGTGCCTAATGTTGCATCTTCAAAAATTGCTATTTCAACATTTTGTCTATGTCTTTGATTCGTTTTGTGTGAATAACTAATTTGGCCCTTTGTATTTCAGCATGTCTAAATGTGGAATTCAACATATTATATTGTAAATCATTTCTTGAAAATATTAAATTTTTTGGATACCAGCAACATGGTGACCTGTGGCAGGGCTAAGTGAGCAGTCTGTCCATGAACGTAGGATGCCAACAGTGGGAGAGGTGCCATACTGAGAGGTGGCTGGATGGCAAGATTTCTCCCAAAATTCATTACTATCCAGGGAAGGAAGTTTAATGACATAGAGCCATGGACAAGCTGAAAGTGCAGGAAGTCCCAATTGATAATTTTCCACTGCCAACTACCCAGCTAGCTGTGGACTGGGAATCTGCCTTGGAGGGAAGGAAGCTGTGCACACTTAAATAAAGTTAGACATAGCAGTAAGCGCTCAGCAGATCCTGGGCAAGGGACTCTGGTGCCCTGGGGATGTGGCAGCAGCAAGAACTGAGGGACAGATTCAATATACACAAATTAGAGTCCCCTGAATTAATTGCATGAAGAAGTGAGGTGTCACCACCATTTTGAAACCTTCCAGAGGGTGGTTTGGAAAAGCACTTCTTGAACAGTGAACCCCTAACCCAAGATACAGAGCAGACTAGGGAGCGCAGTCTGGAGGTGGGGTTCCAGGTCCCCACTGTTTTGACTGTCTACCCTTGGGCTGTGTGGGCCTGACAGACCCTCCCAACTGATCCCATGACTCACATTTAGAGACTTTTCCACCCACTGCCTTACATGCCCAATCTGCAAGTGGAGTTGATGACCAAAATTCTGCTAATTAGGACCTAACACCCTGGGGTAGGGGGAAAACTTAGTTCTTCAGGTCCAACAGATACTACCTGAAACTCTCAGGCATGTCAGAGGCTAGTATCAGGTTCAGGGACATATGAACCGAAAGGGGCAGCCTGGATCCAGTGCTTTCCTCTACTTTCAGATCCTGAATTCTGTAAACAGAAGTGATCCTGTAGGTCCTTTGCACTCCCAGAGGGAATAGGCTTCCATGTCCCCAAGCGGTTGCATTTGAGACCTCCACAGACACTGGTCTAGCTGGGCTGGTGTATCCCTTTGCTGGGGTTGTGACTGCCCACACATCATTTCTTGGGGTAAGTGGGGACCTCAAGACAACAAAGAATAGGTCAATAACAGTCGCAGGAGAGCTCAGTCCAGGCCGGCCACTCTCCTTGGAACAGCCAGAGTCTCTTACAGCTATATCAGGCTGAGCAATGTTGAGTTCAAGGAGGACAGACAAGAAAAGAAAGTTATTGTGCATTATCAGAACTTCCAAGTAGTATTTGACAAAGTGAGAAGAAATAATAGGAGAGTAATTGGGATTTAAGAAAACATTCAACAACAAACATGGGGCATTAAGGACCTTCTAAGTGAAATTGCCAAGGAGAATTTTCCCCTATCCAGAAAATCAAATTCAAGATGCCCGTAGGACACCAAACAGACCTAACAAAATGTGAAATTCACCAAGACATATCACCCACAAAATGATATACAGAGAAATCAAGGAAAGAAACCTTAAAGCAGCAAGGTAAAAACACCAAATCACATTCACAGCCACACAAATCAGGATCACTATAAATATCTCAGATCAGACAATAAAGGCCAAGAGAGCATGGAAAAACATTTTTCAAATTTTGAAAGAAAATTTCAGCCAACGCTAATGCATCCTGCAAAACTCAGCATTAAATGTGACAGGGAAATTAAATTATTCAATGATAAATTAAAGCTAGCAAGGTAAATGAACAAAAAGCCTGGGCTACAGAAAATTCACAAGGACATACTTTATTCAGAGGAACACTCAAACAACTTCCAAAACACTTGAAAAAAAGAAAGTCAATAATCACAAAACACACTAAAATATATTCAAGATGTCACAAAACACAGCAATATTCACAATTTTGGGGACCCAGATTCCCATATCTATTCTTACTCTAAATGTGAATGGACTCAATGCCCCAATCATAAAACATAGATTGTATTAATTGATCAAAAAAATCAAATAATATGTTGTCTATAGGAGACAGAATACACAATCAAAAATAGAGACAAATTGAAGATGAGATGTTGGCAAAATATCTATGAGGCTTGTGGCCTGAAAGAGCAAGAAGAAATTGTAATCCTTTTATTCAATAAAGTAATTTTGACCAAAAACTAGTGAGAAAGGACAAAGAAGGTCACTTTATCATAGTAAAAGGAACAGTCATCAAGAAGATATAATGCAAGTTAACATTTATGCCCCTAATTGCAAACCTCCCAAATATATGGAAAAAAGTACTCAAGAACATTAAAACCCTCATCAATCTCAATACAATAATACTAGAGGACTTTAATACACCATTATCAACAATAGGCAAATCATCAAAGCAAATAATGAACAAAGATATCTCTAATCTAAACAACTTCATAAATCAACTGGAATTAACAGAAATTTATAGAATATTCCATTCCAAATTGGATGACTTTACCTTTTTCTCAGCAGCTCATGGATCATTCTCCAAAATAGACCACATCCTAGTCGATAAAGCTAAACTTAATAAATATGAAAAAGTTGATATACTCCCATGTATCCTGTCAGACGACGATGGTTTTGAACAATACCCTCTTAAACAAAGAATGGATAAAAGGTGTAATGAGAACAGAAATTAAGAAATTCTTGGAAATGAATGATAATGAAGAAGCAACATATAAAAATCTCTGGGTTCATAAGAAAGTATTCTTAAGAGGTGAATTTATAGCAGTGAGTGGGATACAAGATCAACACACATAAATCAATAGCTTTCCTATACACAAATAATAATAGGGCTGATGAAGAAGTCAGGAAATCAGTCCCATTCATAATGTCTTCGAAAAAACTAAAATACATGGGAATTAACCTTACAAGGGAAATCAAAGATCTCTTCAATGAAAATTATCGGTCATTGAAGAATGAAATCCAAGATGACCTAAGAAGATGGAAAGATGTTCCATGCTCTTGGTTAGGCAGAATTAATACAATAAAAATGGCCATTCTACCGAAAGCTTTATACAGATTTAATGCTATCCCCATAAAGATACATATGCCATTCTTTACTGACATAGAAAAAGCAATTCTCAAATTCATTTGGAACAATAAGAAACCTAGGATTGCCAAAACACTACTAAGCAAGAAAGATGAAACAGGTGGTTTTGCCATACCAGATTTAAAACTATACTATAGAGCCGTAGTAACAAAGACAGCATGGTACTATTATCAAGACAGAAAAGAAGACCAATGGAATAAAATAGAAGA
The DNA here is from genome assembly GCA_004027875.1 of Aplodontia rufa. Classification (NCBI taxonomy): domain Eukaryota; kingdom Metazoa; phylum Chordata; class Mammalia; order Rodentia; family Aplodontiidae; genus Aplodontia; species Aplodontia rufa. The sequence continues at coordinate 8,403 of PVKS010034706.1, forward strand.
CCCTGAAACAAACCTTCAAATCTTTAAACATCTGATTTTTTGATAAAGGGGGACAAAATATTATATGGAGGGGAGACAGGCTTTTCAACAAATGGTGCTGAACAAACTGGACAACCACTTGTAGAAAGTTGAAATTAGATCCGTATCTTTCTCCTTGCATGAGAATCAAATCAAAATGGATCAAGGAGCTAGGAATTAAACCAGCTATACTGCAACTGATGGAAGACAAATTAGGTCCAACACTAGGCAAAGACTTTCTCAACATGTCTCCTGAAGTGAAGGAACTAAAGTCAATAATCAGTGAATGGGATGCAATAAAGCTAACAAGCTTTTGTTATGCCAAGGAAACAATCAAAAGAGTCAAGAGATTTCCTACGGAAATGGAGAGAATCATAGGCTATGATTCCTCTGACAGGGGCCTCATATCTAGAATCTACAAAATCCTTAAAAATCTCAACTACAAAAACACAAACAACCCAATTAATAAATGGGCCAAAGAGGTAAATAGAAACCTCACCAGAGGACATTGATCAAGCCAATGAATACATGAGAAAGTGCTCCAAATCACTAGTAATCAGAGAAATGCAAATGAAAACTACATTAAGATATCACCTTACGCCAGTCAGAATGGCAAAAATGAAGAAAATAAATGATAATAGATGTTGGAGGGGATATGGAGAGATAGGCACACTAGCACACTGTTGGTCTGCAGACTGGTACAGCTTCTCTGGAAAGAAGTGTGGAGAATCCTCAAAAGGTAAGGATGAGCCTACCATACGATCCTGCTATTCCACTCCTGGGTATTTTTCCCGGGGATTTAGAATCAGCACATTATAGTGACACAGCAATATCTATGTTCATAGCAGCTCAATTTACTATTGCTAGATTATGGAAACAACCCAGATGTCCCTCACTGGATGAATGGATCCAAATCTGTGGTAACTTTACATGATGGAATTTTACACAACAATTAGAAACAATGATGTTGCAGCCTTTGAAGGTAAATGGATGGCTATGGAAAAAATTATGCTGAGTAAAATCAGCTTAACCCAGAGAACCAAGGGTTGAATGTCTCCACTCCTCTGTGGAGGCTGGATCTAGACCCTGGCCAGTGAGAAAGTTGGTCTATTATCATGTGTTAAATCCAGAGAAGATGTAATGCTATACAACATAATTCTTTTTTTAGTGATATTGTGGGAAGGGGAAGGGAGGGATAAGGGTGGGTAATTGGGGGGCACTCTTGGGGGTAATTGTAATATCCAGAATCTATACACATTTTATATTATTTTGTTAAAAACTTGTATGGTTGTTCAATAATAAATTTCTCAATAAAAAAAGAATGCAAAAGTTCAAGAAATGGAAATATTTAAAAAAATCAAGAAAGAGCCCAAATAAATACACTTATGCTCCAAATCAAATCCTTACAAAAAGAAGAACAATCCAATCCCAAACCTAAAAGAAGGCAGGATATAACAAAGATAAGAGCTGAAATCAATGAAATTAAGCACACGAAAAATACAAATTATCAACAAAACAAAGAAACATGTTCTTTGAAAAATAAATAAGAACAACAGACCTCTTGGAAACCTCATGAAAAGGAAGAATGAAGAGAAGCAAATCAGCAAAATCAAGAAGAGAGGTATCACCACTGACTCAACTATAATCCAGATTATCAGAACTTATTTTGAAAAATTATACTCTGACAAGTTTGATAATCTGGAAGAAATGGATAAATATCTTTCCACATACAACATTCCCAAATTAACACATGAGGACATCGAATTCTCAACCAACCATTGTCAGGTATTAAAATCAAAAAAGCAATCAAAGGCCTTCCCCAAAAGGAAAGCCCAGGACGTGATGGATTCATGGCAGAATTCTACAAGAACTTTACAGAAGAATTTACAACACTCTTTTTTTAAGCTATTCCATGACATTGAAGGGGTTGGGATCCTCCCAAATACTTTTTATGAAACAAATATAATCCTGATGCCAAAACACAACAAAGACACATAAAGAAAACTACAGACCAATTTCCCTGATGTACATAGACACAAGAATTCTTAATAAAATTCTAGCTATCTGGATCCAAAAATACATCAAAAAGAAAATATATCATGATCAAGTGAGCTTCATTCCAAGAAAGCAGGGCTGGTTCAACATATGCAAATCAATAAACATAATTCACCACTTAAAAACAATTATAAACAAAAATTCTATAGTCATTTAAATCACTTATAAAAGATCTTTGATAAAATTCAGCACCCATTTATGCTCAAATCTCTGAAGTAGATAGAAATCATAAGAAGATACCTTAATTTTGTAAGCCATTTATGACAGAACCATAGCCAACATTATGTGTAATGGAGAAATACTGAAAGCATTTCCAGTCAATTCAGGAACAAGACAAGGATGTCCACATTTACCATTCTTATTCAATATAGTCCTTGAAACCCTAGCCAGAGCTATCAGACAAGAGAAGGAAATCAAAGAATTTGATTAGGAAAAGAGGAAGCGAAGTTGTCTTTATTTGCTGATGACATGATCCTATACCTGGAAAACTCAATAAGCTCGATCAGAAGACTTTTAGAGTTTATAAATGATTTCAGCAAAGTGATTGGTTATGAGATCAACAATCATAAATCATTAGCTTTCCTATAATACAGCAAAAAGTCCACTGAAGAAGACATCAGGAAATCTGTCCCATTCATAATTTCCTCAAAAATAAAATACTTGGGCATCATCTAGCAAAGGATATAAAGGACCTCTACAATGAAAACTATCAAACATTAAAAAAAGAAATTGCAGAAGACCTGAGTAGATGGATAACATTCCATTGATCTTGGTTAGGCAGAATCAATATAACCATAATGACCATTCTACTGAAAGTCCTACGTAGATTCAGTGCAATTCCCATGAAGATGCCAATGACATTCTTCGCAGATATAGAAAAAGCAATTCTCAAATTAATATGGAATAACAGAGAACCCAGAATAGCCAAAAATTACTAAGCATGAAAGAGGAACCAGGAGGTGTCATAATACCTGACCTGAAATTAAACTATAGAGCTATAGCAACAAAAACAGCATGGTACTGGTATCAAAACAGAAATGAAGACCAATGGAAAAGAATAGAATATACCGAGACAAATCCTCATCTTTAACCATCTGATATTTGATAAAGGGGGCAAATGCATAGTGTGGAAGAAGGACAGCCTGTTCAACAAATGGTGATGGACAATTTGGACAACTGTATGCAGACAATTGAAATTGAATCCTTTATCTACCTCTCACCCTGCACAATAATCAAATCAAAATGGTTTAGGATCTGGAAATTAAACCAGAACTATACAATTGCTTGAACAAAAAATAGGATCAACACTCCATAACGTAAGAGTCAGGACTGCTTTCCTTAACTCCCATAGCCCAAGAATTGCAGTCAAGAATCAATGAGTGGGATGCTGTTAAACTAAAAAGCTTCTGCACAGCTAAAGAATTAGTCAAGAGTGTCAATGGAGAACCTACAGAATGGGAGAAAACCTTTGACTGCTACAGCTCAGACAAAGCTGTATACACAAATAACTCAAAAAACTGAACACCAAAAACATAAATAATCCAATCATTAAATGTGCTAGGAAGCTAAAGAGAAATTTCTCAATGGAGGAAGTACAAACAGCCCATAATATATGATAAAATGCTTTACATCACTAGCAATCATAGAAATGCAAATCAAAACACCACTGAGATTCCACCTTACTCCTGTCAGAATGGCAAAAATGAAGAATACTAACAATGACAAGTGCTGGAGGAGTTGTGGGAAGAGAGGAACACTCACAATGTTGGTGGGACTGCAAGCTTATACAGGCACTCTGGAAAGCAGTGTGGAGACTCCTCAAAACCTAGGTATCGAACTACCATATGACCCAGCTATCCCACTCCTGGGAGTTTTCCCAAAAGAGCTAGAATTGTGATATTACAGACATACAACTTCATCAATGTTTATAGCATCTCAATTTACTATAGCTAAACTATGGAACCAACCCAAATGCCCCCTCACTGGATAAGTGGATTAAAAAACTGTGGTACATATATACAATGGAATTCTATTCTGCTATTAGAGAAAACAATATAATGGTATTTGCAGCCAAATGGATGGAGATGGAAAAAATTATGCTAAATGAAATAGAAAAATCCCAAACTCAGAGACTCAAGGCCCAAATGTTTTCTCTCATACGCTGAATACAAGCAGAAACAGACTGAAAGTAGGCTAAGTTAATAATAACCTCAACATGGGTGAATTTTTACATGAAGAGGGGGAAACTCGCCTATGGGGATCAAGGGAAGGGGTCAGAGAAGGGGGTGGAAATAAGAAGGATATTAAGGCAGCTGGAGGGAGGGAATAGGGGGTTATAAATCCAGTGGGGAACCTTCAACTTCCATGAGAAGTCAAACTAACACAGGGGTAATGTAGGGGAAGCCTGGGATTGGGGCAAACCTAAAGTGGGGGAAGTCATGAACTGGCATCAGCCTTGGCTTGCTCTGTCATTATGCATGTGATCATGATTATGTGGCAATGATTTCCTCCTATATGTATGATGAATTAAAAAAAGAAAATATTAAATTTTTTAATGCACCAACTGTGGTTTGCAAATTAAAGGAATATTTGTTACTTTATATATATATGCGTGTATATGTTTGTAAAGTAGGAATATATGTGTATTTATACATTCATATTCTTGTTACACATATTCATATTTATAGCTATCTGTTACAATCTATAGTCTACCAGACAAGAATGTAATTGTTGAAGAATGTTACTGTTTATTAATAAAATAGAAAATGGTCAAAAATCATTAAATATAAAAGTGATTATTTTAATTTGCATGTTTGGGCTATGTATATGCTTCCAGCTTCTGTATATGAACATGAAAATATTATAGGATAGTGTTTTTAAAATGACATATAATCAAATTTAAATTTTGTATAATACTACTTTTATCACTGAATTTTTTGTTTAGGTGCTGTAATATATATATTGACTAATTTGAAATCACATATTTAAAATTTCCTTTTTATTTTTTCTTAATTTTTGGTTTGTTTCCTTCCACATTTAGTAAAATTTGGTTCAATAAATGTATCATATTTTAGTTTTGCCTTGATTTTGAAGAATTGAGTTCTAGAATTTAATTAGATTTTCACTGCATTCTTCATATTATGTACCCCTAAAGGTATGTCTTATATCCATAACATATCTTAATATTGTTTTTGAGCTTTGAATTTATAGTCTTTGGCACATATTCAGATAAATTACTCTGTTGGATAAGGGAATTGCTTGGGTAATAAGAACATTGCATAGCCTTTATTTTCCAGAATTTATTGTCCAGCAGGAAAAGAAAATGACATGTATTAAAATTATACATATATGATAATCATCATTTACTTCATATCTTATATTTTCTGTGTTCTCATTGAAAAGCTTTAATTTTTTAATCAAATTTTAATTTAACTCTTCCAAATTGATATATGAGTTCTCTTATTTATGGAATAATTGTGCCTGGAGTCACATTATTCAAAATATAATTTATATAATTGTAACCTGTAACCTTGAACAAGAGTTTTAGCTTTTTCCTCTTGGGTATAAAGGGAGAAAATAATTGTGCCTAACACATGGCCCATTATGAAGAAACCATATGGTAACCCAAATAGAGGACAGTGATTATTTGCTGTTTTATGACTCAGTGCATGTGTGAGTGCTTCTAGAGACTATCCCGTCCTTTAGCCTGTGAACCCTTTTCTGGCCAGCAATGTAGCATTTCCCTGCCTCCATTTGCTTATCATTTTTCTTGAGTTTCGAAGGATAATCTGCTTCCAAGGACCCTTGTGATTATATTGAGCCCATCTGTATAATTCAGGATATTTTCACCATTTCAAGATGATTAATTAAGTATGCAAAATCCCTTTTGCCATACATTGTAACATTGGTTCTAAGTATTATAATGTGGACATTTTGGAGGGAGTCATCATATGCCTATCACACTTTGTTCTCATATTCTTTCATTCTTTAATATGAATTTGAAGAGGAGCTTATGAAAGTTTACACACACTTACAAGGGATTTGTTAAAATTACATTTAAAATGTTTTGGAAGGGTTCTAAAATGGAGGAAAGAAATCTTAAGTTAGAAGATAATTGATATTTCTGGGTTTTTTTTAAATGTTAAGTGATGGTTTTAGGAACATTACAGGTGGTTGCTTCAATTATCTCTATAATTCATCAGACGGATTTGGTAAAGTCGGTAAGGATGGGCTGAAAATTCATATGTTGAAGCCCTACTTGCTAGTGCCTCAAAATTTACCTGTATTTGAGAAAGAAAAAGGTTTAAGAAGTTATTAGATTCAATTGATGTCTGTAAGGTTGTCGCTCCCCGCAGGGTTCTGGAGTGGGGAGCGGGCAGAATGACCTCGGCGGACCTTAGCCGTTCCCTGGGGGCTGGCAGGACACTGGGAACCGGGCGCCGACAGGACAGGGCTGGGGACTGGGGGAGAGGAGTCACTCCCCGCAGCATTCCAGAGCGAGGAGCGGGCAGAACGACTCAGAGGACCTGGGCCATCCCCCAAGGGGCTGAGTTAGGAAGGGTCAGGGAACCAGGAACAAGGGGGTGAACGCCAGCGGCCAGAACATGGGACCTGCATCTTCTACCGCTGCTGATCTCTCTGGTTCTATGTGTCTTCTCTGCCTTCTTCCTTCAGGACAGGGCTGCTTGCTTGCTTGCTTTTCTCTGGCTACTGCTTCTCCTTTGGCTACTTTTCTTTGGCTGCTTCTTCTTTGGCTGCTTCCTTACCTGACTAGTCGCTACTCTATTTATCCATTACAACAACCAATAGGGGTACAGAGCAAACACATTTCTCCAATTGTAACAAATGAGTGGCTGAATAGCTTAGTCATGCAGTCAATTTGCTAATTACAAGCCAGCTGGACCCCTTAGAGTTGTTTACTACCAATTCTTTTACAAGCCAGCTGGGCCTCATGTTGGGGGATCCCAACATCTCCTCCTTTTTTAGTTTTTCTGAGAGGAGAATAACAGGTGACTGTGTCTGCCTTAGGTTTTTCCATTCACACCTCCCCTTTCTTACCCATCATTGGAATAAGGCGCAGCGTAAGGCACCCTTCCTGTCTTAGGTTGATAAGGGGGTTGAAAGGATTTACCCGACACTGACTACCAGCCCCTTGAGGCTGAGCCATCCATATCATTGCTGACTTACGGTTATCAACTCTGAGGGCAGCACAAGCTTGCTCGATCCCTTCCATGCCTTTTTACCGCAAGACCAATCACAAAGCACATAATAATAATGACACTGGCCACTCTTCCCTAGGACTTACACATAGACCCAATGTCCACCAAAATGTCCATTTGTTCTTATAGTAGATAAACTTCATGGTCAATAGTCCAGAGTACAGGTGTTGATCTATAGCTCTTTGTTTTGTGAAAACCTTTGCAGCTGGGCAGAGCCAGAATTTCTTCAATATCTTCCTGGTGGGTAATGTCCTGCTGGAGGGGGGTGAGAATTTCCTCACACGGGGCACCACTATGTCACTCCCCGCAGGGTTCTGGAGCGGGGAGCGGGCGGAACGACCTCGGCGGACCTTAGCCATTCCCCGGGGGCCGGCAGGACACTCTATCCATTAGAGCAACCAATAGGGGTACAGTGCAAACACATTTCTCCAATTGTAACAAATGAGTGACCGAATAGCTTAGTCATGCGGTCAGGCAATTTGCTAATTACAAGCCAGCTGGACCCCTTAGAGTTGTTTACCACCAATTCTTTTACAAGCCAGCTGGGCCTCATGTTGGGGGATCCCAACATAAGGTAGGTCTTAATCTAATATATAAAATTTTCTTTTTAAACGAGGAAATGTGGGCAGACACATGCATGCACCCAGAGTAAAGTCCATGTGAGGACACATACAGAAGAAAGCCATCTGCAAACCAGTCAGAGAGGGCACCCAAGAACATAAACTTTGTAACACTTTGATCTTGGAATTTTAATCTCTAGGACTGTGAGAAAATAAAAATTTCTCTTGTTCAAACCACCAAATCTTATTGAGGATTTTTTTTCCAGCTATAGAAAATTAAGACAGATATGGAGTAAAATTAACAGATGTTTGAAACATAATGAATAAAATCAGTTTTTAAAAGCAACTAGGTCACTCTTAGTTCAAACTTAATATGTTACATTCTAAATTAGATTACATTTCCTGATACATGTCTACCAAATATTTGACATACAAAAATCACACTAAATATGCATTGTGGGACTATTGTGTAACATATTGTTCACATCATTCAGATTTTAGTTGAAAAGGCTTAATCTAAATCAACCAATATATAATTGCAAAGTCCATTTCCTAACCTTACTATAACAGGGATTAGTATTCTACATGTTACATAAGTGTAATATTTAATTTTATGTTTGATGGGCTAAGGAATGCCCCTATCACTGGTGAAAAATTTTCTGTATGTGTGGGGGTTAGGGTGTTTTTGAGTAAAGAAGATTAGCCCTTATAAATGCATGTTTAATCTGATGATAACCAGTATAGTACAAATAGGATTCTGTCCTTTCAATTTCTTAAGTTAGAACATCTATCAAAATTCATGATTTCTAGGCCTTTAGACTCAGAAAGAATTATCCAACTGACTTTCCTGGGTCTCTAGCCTGCTGATAGAAGATTATGAGATCCATTAACCTCCATAATCTTTTTGGTCAATTCCCATAGTAAATATCTTACATATGTATGTCAGTAATCATAGTGATTACTGAATAATAATTTACTTCTTTTGCTGATTTTATATCCAACATTTAATTAGAATTCTAAAGTCCTTGTGCACTATGATTTCTTTTTAATTTTACTGTAATATTAGTAATCTTTTCATCCTGAGGACCAATATACCCAATAAGAACACCTTATAAGAGGAATAAATTATCTTCGGCTCATGGTTTTAGACGTCCATGGTCAACCAACTCTACCACTTTGGGCCCAAAGTGGGTCAGAACATCAAGCTGAGGATACTCATTCAGTTCATTGCAGTTGAGAAGTAAGAGGGAGCGAGGCCAGTGGTGTATGCTGAATCCCAAAATTCATTCTCCCTGTGACCTAACTTTCTCCAGTCATGAGCCATTTGTTTATAGTTACCACCTAGTTAGATCATTCAACTCAGGATGTACTGATTAGGATATAGCTCTCATTATCTGATCTTTTCACATTCTGCCTTAACACATAAGGTTTTGGGAGACACCTTATGTCCAAACCATAACACATTGTTGGTATATCAATCTCTAAGGACATATTATTTGGGTGTAAGTTACTTAAGTAATAATTGACAAATGAAATAATGTAATAGATTGAAGAAAAAGGTGTTCAGAGCTGGTGATATAACTTAGTGGTAGAATGGTTAGCTAACAATATGCAAGGCTCTGGATTTGATCACACATGAAAAAAAATAAAATATGTTAATAACCTGTTGAGTTAAAAAGAACTAAATCAAGTTCAGGGGAAAAAAATGGCACCCTCACCAACAGCAGTGATCCCCCAGCACTCCTGAACAAAAGTTCACTCTGCAGAAACTGGGTGTGGTCACAAAGGGTGGGAATAGTCCCAGTCTGTTTGCTGGAAGATTCTCTCCCCAGTTTCTTACCACCAAAGAAAAGAAACTTTATAGTAATGAGCTTAAACAGGGGGTTAGTCATGCCCACTCCATCACTGCCAACTTCACAGGTGAGAGGGCAAGGATTTATCCCTGAAGGGAAGAAGCAGTGCATAAGTAATTTAACTTGGACATGGTTGTGAACAACCAAGCAGAATCCTGTGCTCCCAGTCTGTAGTGGCCAAAACAGCAGCCCTGGAAATGAATTAATTTTGCTTGAACTAGAGACCCTACATCTCTTTGTGTGTATAAACCATGCAGCACCACCATCTTGAGACCAGCTGAGGGTGAGGCTGGACACTTCTTCATCAAAAGTGAAGCCAGACCCATGGAATATGCTCAGATTAGGGACCTCAGTCTGGAGGAGCAGAGAATCGACTATAATCACTTTGTGTCCTGGCTGTCTGCCCAGGAGGCTGTGTGGGACCTGGAACCCTCTTTCCTGCTAATGGGACATGCAATCGGAGGACACGCCCAAAGGGGAGGAATCTGTGATCAGAACTCTACCCAATAGGGCATATTTACCCAGGGTGGTCACTGGCTGCAGTTACTTCAGAAACTGTCTGAAACTCTTGAACAAGGCAGGGACTAGCATCAGCCTCAGGGACCTTTGAGCAAAATGGGAAGCCTGGACTCAGTGCTATCCCTCACTTTCTGTCCCTAATTTCTCTGCACAGACAAGATTCCGCATGTACTGATTTCTCCAGGTGGGACTGGGCTTTCACGCCCCCTATTTGTTGCATTTGAGACCTACATAAACACTGGTCTGGTGTCTCCTTCATGCCTATCTACCCTTGCTGGGACTGTGACAACCCCACACAACATTTTTTGGGGCCACTGAAAATCACAAGACATCTAAGAGTGGGGAAACAGCGATCCTGTGGAAGCCAGCTTCATACTGGCCATTCTCTTTGGAATGGTCAGAGTTCCATATATCTACACCAGGATCCACTAGGCTCCCAACAGCTCCTGGGTCCCAGGCTTAAGAGGGTCAGGGTTTAGTCATGCAGAAAATAACCTGCCTAAGAGTGCATCTCAGGTGGCACTGAACTCTACTCTCACAGGAAGCAAGAAAGGGCATTGTCTTTTACCCCTGTACAACAGAAAAGTATTGCTAGAGGCAGACCAATTAGGACCACTATGGATTTTTCAGATCAGACAATGAAGGCCAGAAGAGCTGGGAAAAATATTTTTCAAACCTTGAAAGAAAACAATTTTCAACCAAAAATAATATACCTTGCAAAACTTAGCTTTAAATATGATGGGGATATTAAATACTTCAATGATAAATTCAAGATAACAAGATACATGAACACAAACTCTGCATTAAAGAATATTCTCAAGGACATTCTTCATTCAGAAGAACATGATAATAATTCCCTAAACCCTTAAACAAAAAATTATCTATAACCAAAATACACACCAAAAGATACTCAAGCTGGCACAAAACACAGCAATAGTCACAAAGTCTGAGACTCAGTTTCCCATATCTATTTTAACTCTGTATGTGAATGATCTCAATGAATCAATTAAAAGACACAGATTGGCTTACTGGAACAAAAAACAAACCCAACAACATGTTGCCTACCAGACACATAGTTCACACTCAAAAATAGACAAAGACTGAAGGTGAAAGGTTGGCAAAATGTCTAAGAGTCCTGTGGTCCAAAAAAGCAAGATGGAGCTGTGATTCTAATATCTGATAAAGTTAATTTCCCTCAAAAAACACTCAGAAAGGACAAAGATGGACACTGCATCAACCGAAAGGAACAATTCATCAAGAAGACATATGATGATTAACTTTTACACCCCCAATTACAATCACCCCAAATATATGGAAAAAATATTCAAGGGCTTTAAACCCCTCATTGATCTCAGCATAATAATATTGGGGGAGTTCAATACACCATTATTAAAATTAGACAGATTGTCAAAACAAAACATCAACACAGATATCTCCAATCTGAGCAACTCTATTATTCAGTTGGACTTAACAGACATCTACAGAATTTTCCATCCTAAATCAGCTGAATTTATCTTCTTCTCAGCAGCTAACTGAAACTTCTCTAAAATAAACCATATCCTAGTCCACAGAGCTAAACTTAACAAATAAAAAAAAGTTGATATAGTCCCATGAATCCTGTCAGATAACAATGCTATGTCCTTAGCAATCAACAATAAGCAAAACAATAGAAACTACTCAATACTTGGAAACTGAATAATACCCTCTTAAACGAAGAATGGATAAAAGAAGTAATGAGATCAGAAATGAAGAAATTCTTGGAAATGGGTAAGAATGATGAAATGGGTAAGAAAATAAACAACAATAGATCCTGGAGGGGATGTGGAGAGATAGGCACACTAACACACTGTTGGTGGAGCTGCAAACTGGTACAGCCCCTCTGGAAAGCAGTATGGAGAATCCTTAAAAAATTAGGGATGACTCCACCATACGACCCTGCTATTCCACTACTGGGAATCTTTCCAGGGGATTTAGAATCAGCACATTACAGTGACAAAGCAATATCGATGTTCATAGCAGCACAATTTAC